>VOQJ01018043.1:0-11191 GCA_015052665.1 Apistogramma diplotaenia | reverse complement strand
GAAGTCTTTTCAGGGAGCTGTTAGGCAGCCTGATGATAATGAATTACCAGGTAATAGTTCAGGGAGAGAGCAGAAGAGATACGAGCTCAAGACAATCAGCTCGTAACAGACTAACATTTAGCTCCAATGTTTTTTTTTATGTGAACTTGCAAAGAGTGATTGGTGGATGGAACAGGAAGTCTTGACCCAGATATCTTCAACAACAAAAAGAGTTGCTCTACATAGAGCCTTAAGCAGCAGACTGGTTGCCAGATTGTGTCTGTGGATTTGTAAAATTAAACTTCTTACATTTCTGCAGAGATGAACCTGTAGGAGATGTGCAACAACAGTAGGCATTCTTCTCAAAATGAGCCTTTAGCAGTGGAGCTATATGGAAGGCTCAGAAAATGCAACATAAAATACAAAGCGTTAAAGGAAATGTCAGTTTTATTTTGGTCTACAATGGAGCAAACTGCCAGTCTGGTGATTGAACGGCAACATGCACAAAATTACAGAATGCAGTTCAGTTTTACATCTGACTTTCAAAGGCAACAGCAGATACACCTTCAGAAAATCCAAAACACGTTTCACTCTTCTTAATAAAGCCAAATAAATCATTCAAATAAAATAAATGTAAATAAACTCGATTCAGCTTATTCAAGATCTGGGAGCACAGACTGGGGTTTAACCCTTCGTCACACTCTTACTTTATTGTCAAGCTCCTAATGATGAATTTCAACTTGCCAAAGTAATAAATTTTTTTTTTTAATTAGCTTTGGACTGAGCCTCACACCAACCAAGGTGTAACCTGTGACATGTAGCAAATAAAAAGCTAAATGACACAAAATGTAAATCTGATCCACATCACAGGCAGCGTCTGCACAGGGCAAAGGGCCGACTCTGTAATAGGTTGTGGAATGTTTAAACAGAAATCTGACTTCAAAAGCTTTTCAACTTCCAAGAGTCCGTTTCGAATGACTCTGGAAAAAAAAATTAATTAAAAATTATCTGAAGCTTTAAGGCAATCAAGTGTTATCATTGTTGTAGCTTAAGTGCGGAGGGTTCGTGCGATCAAGAGGCAGGAATGCCCGGCACCTTGTTTATGCTGTCAGCACAATACCACCGAGTGACCCCTGACCCCACATCTGCAGCTGCTTAGTAAACTGTTCTCACAACCACGAGGCTGAGAGACGTTGTAAGGATGTTAGAAGCTAGTGAGCTGCTCACAGGACTGAAGGTGCAGGTATTTGAAAAAAAGACACCCCCCCTCCACCCCAAACAGACTGTACATAAAAGATGGATGTAGCCGGTGCAACGTCACCCACAGTGCTGTAAAGTCCAGTTTGAAACTTCAACTTCTGGTGGAGAAACTGAAGCTCTGCGCCACCATATGGTAGCAACTTTGTCAACACTGAATGAAAATTACCCAACAAGATACCCCACTTTGCCATCTACTTTACTCTAAGTAGGTCAACAATTTGCAAATATTACACCACGCTGTATTTAACAAGACATGAAACTAGAAGTTGACATCAAAAGTCCATTAGTAAAGCGTTTACTGAGGGCACAGATGAAGCGAGAAGCTGGGTCATTTTTCCACAGACTTCCACACTGCCAGGATTCTCTCTGCAACCAGAGTTGCCTCCCCCTGCTGGCCTTTAGTGAGAATGCAGCATTCCACATTAGCTTTACTTTCCCAGACCCAGAAGCTACAGTATGTCCATGTTTTACATACATTTCATAAAAATAAACTCAATTTTTGTTACTAGAATTACATTTAAAAAAGTGTACTGATTATTAGCACCTGGGATTTTTATATTGTCATAGTAACCCAAATTCTCAAACTTTCAACCATTATTTTTATTTCATTTTTTTCTTCTTGACTATTAAGGCTGTATGACTTTATCATTGTCTCTGAGAGCTTCTTCCATCTGACAGAATCCACTTCAAACGAGAAATAAAACGCTTATTTCATCTAAAATCACAGTCTATGTTCACTTACTGCTCAGACCTCAGTTCCAGTTGATGCCTAGTCATACTTCTGAATTTTAGTTTGTTCACCTTGTCGGTCCACCCTCTACTGTCTCATCTTCTGCACAATTTTTGTGAACTTCTGGATGTCCTCTGCCATCAACTGGGGCTCTTCCATAGCAGCAAAGTGACCACCACGGGGCATGGGCGTAAAGGACACGAGTTTGCGGTATTTCTGTTTGACCCATAGCTTGGGTGTGTGCATCAGCTCGTTGGGGAAGCAGGCGAAGCCCGTGGGAACATAGACTGGTATCCTGGGAGCAGAAGGTAACGGTTGTGAATCAACATCATATTTTATTAAGTTTAGCAAGACGAGATCTTTAGCTTCCTCCCAACCCACAGGCTAACCCACAGGGCACAGAGCTGTGTCAACTCTTAAAGACGTGCTTTTCTCATAATGAAGATAAATGGACATTTCCCATCACTCACTTCGCATGTGGAGCATCGAGACCTTGGCCAAAGTTTTCCTTGTAGAACCTCATGGAGGAGATGATGCAGCCAGACGTCCAGTAGATCATCACGTTTGTCAGCAGGTCGTCCAGAGAGAACTTCCTGCAACACACGAGCCCACTGACATCATCCTACTGACAGAAGATGACCTAAGGAAACAACCCTGTTCCAGGATAAAGAATGCTGCTACATACATATGCTACTACCAAAGCAATCGGTCTACTGTTAGTAGGCCAGATTTTAATACTCTGTTGTATTCACCGTGTGAGTCCTCCATCCTCCAGGTTCCTGAAGCCGTGGTCTGTCCACGTGGAGAACTTCTCCAGAATGTAGGCAGCTAAACCCACTGGAGAGTCATTCAGGCCTCGACCTCAAGGGACAGAAAGTCAAGAATAACTCAGCCCACAGGATATCGTGAGGAATCTCAAGCATTTTTAGACTTGACCCAGGTGATGCAGCTTGAAACCATCTCCATGTTCTTACCCACAGTGTCGGGCTTGGTGGACTGGATGTGCATGTAGCCAGTCTCTTTGATGGATTCTATCACCAGCTTCTCCATGCAAGGAAATAATCTCTGAATATCAAAGTCAGTGAAGCCAAACAGCTTAGGGAAGTGGCGGCCAAGCATGATGGACAAAACCATGGACAGCCCGGGCTTGGAGGGCGGGGCGAAGTTCACATGCAAGCCTTTGACAGTTCTGGGGTGAGAAAAAGAAATGACAACAGGAACACAGCATATAAGTGCTCAGAAATGTTTGCATGCTTCACAGAGGAAACGGTTCTTAGATCAAGTAGCTGTAAACTACAGAAAACAATGATTTGCTCTGAGTTTATTCATCTATAAGCAGTAATTTTACTGCAGCTATTTCAGTTCTTGTCTCACACACTTGGGCTCCAGCTGAGCCATGTTGGTGGTGATCAGCCAGCCCCAGTCTCCTCCATGAGCGTAGAACTGCTGGAAACCCAGACGCTTCATCAGCTTGTGGAAGATCCGAGCCGCACACACTGAATCGAAACCTGGTCACACGTGGACGGAGTCAGAAGTCACACATTTGAGTGCTTCTTTACCTGGCAGATATATTAACGGTCTATTTCAAGATTCATTTTAGCATTTTTTTTTCAACCTGTCTCAGAAACAGTGACACCTGCAAACATTCACTCCTACTTTGCAAGTGCTGCCACTGCAAACCACCCCACCCTACATGTCCTCACCAGCTGGCCGTTAGGATCATCAATCAGCTGCTGGAGCCTCCTGTGGACAGTAGATGGTGACACCTTCACTCCTGCCCTCAGGAGGCTGTTGCTGATGTCACTAACAGTTGTTTCAGGGAGTTTTTTTACAGCACTTACACTGTTTCTGTCACCTCGGTTTGTGGTTTTCATGTTCCTCCTCCAACTAGAAATGCACAGTCTGCACAGGCAAAACCCAAACCTGAGGGCTGTTGTAGCCCATTTTTTAAAGCTTATTTTATTTTTATAGTCTATTCTTTTTTGATCTTTTTAAAGCCCTTCATATACTTTATAACTGCTTTGCGTTTACTCAGATATTCCAGCTGCACCCAACATTTCACCTACATCAGATATCGTTATTGTGGACTTTTGACCGTGTAAATAGCCTGGTGATATTGTGAAAAGCCTAATAGTGATGATGGGATAACTGTGCCACAGCCAGTAAAGCTCACCTTTCTTATGTGACGCTTCAGAGAACCCATACCCTGGTATGGAGGGACACACCACCTCAAACACAAGGCCGTCCGGGCCCGACGGCTCCGTGAGCAGAGGGATCAATCCGTAGAACTCGTAGAAAGAGCCGGGCCAGCCGTGAACCATTATCAGAGGAATAGCATTTGTCCCCTCTGGCACCTTTTTGGGTTTCACATGCAGGTAATGGACATCAATGCCTGGATGAAAGTTGAACACACAGGTTAGAGACAAACAGGATCCTCCTTCGTGAACGTGCCGGCGGAGCAGTCCCACCTTCGATGGTGGTTTTGAAGTGAGGGTACTGGTTGAGCTTGTCAACCTGCTTCCTCCAGTCAAACTCATTTCTCCAGTAAGAGACCACCTTCTGCAGGTACTGCGAGTTGAAGCCATAATTAAACTGGCTGTCCTCCAGCGCGGGAAAAGGGCGCGTCAGGTCAATCCTCCTGTAGAGGTCCTGCCAGGCAACGAGAGCAGACGTGGAAGTGTGAGGTCACATTTATCAAGGGCTAATTCAGCATCTAACCTGTGTTACAACCTCAGAGGGAAACTAACCTCCAGCTCTGTATCACTGGTGGTTACTTTGAAGGGGCGGATGGTGTCGTCCTCCCCGGCGTCACGCGGGGCTCCAGAACCCCACCAGCCATCCTCTGTCATCAGAACCTGACTCCTGCTCCTCTGAACCAGGAAGTAGATCAGGCCACCAATCACCAGGGCAACCAACACCTCTGTGAACATGATGAGAGGTGTCTGCGAGAATGAACAGAGAGAGACAGGAAGGAGGATGAAACAACATGAAAGAACATGAGCATCCAGGCATCGTTTAAACTACTCAGCAGCCAGTTTTACTACACAAGTCTTATCATTTCTCCAGAATTATATAATGACTGTTTGAGAGGACCTGACCATAAGGGTGGGAACCAGTAGACTAAACAACTTTAGTGTTTCCCACACAGACTGAAAAGATCATTTTGCAATTAAAAAAAAAACTGCTGAATCAGTCTGAATCTTGAGCGTCTGTCTCAAAAGGATTAACTGCACTGATGTTGACCCATTATTAGAAACTCTGGCCACATTCAGTACACTATCAGTACACAGTACTGTGCAAAAGGTCTGGAGCCATCCCTCAGTTCTTTATATTTTGCTAGGAAAGTTGTTGCAGTGATTTACTGAAGTGTGAAAACATACACGGAAATACAGCAGGTAAGGAAACAATCCTTGAAGACATTCAAAGCTCGTTTTTGTTCTGCTCTGTCACGATGATCCACACTGCTTCAGTAATTTTGAACTCTGGATGCGGGGAGGCCGATTCATGACTGACAGTGTTGCACTGTTTTTTCTTCCCACTGCTTTTACTGCATCGACTGTGTTTAGAAAACAGGCGTGCTGAAAAATGAAGCTGCCAATCAGAAGCTTTCTAGAAGGTCGACTTAAATGCATTTTTCATATTTGATCCTCTGCATGGCTGGTACTTTTCACTGAGGGTGGGGATCTGAATACCAGCACCTCCACTGTCACGTAGTTTGAATGACTGTCACAGCCACGAGTTTAGAGAAAAAACATCGAGCACACAAACAAACGTGTCACTGTTGTTGTGTTTGGGGCGAGCTAATAGGATTAGAGAACAGGGCAGAGATCCTGAGAGCTGCAGGACAAAGCTGTTCACATTCAGGAGGACTGCCCACACACACACACACAGTATTGATCTGTGCCTAAAGTGCAGGGAACAGGACATTTCAGAGCCAGCTAACACAGTCAACCTGCCAACCACTGGTGGAAAAGTCTGGACCGACCATATTTGCTTGTGATGACCTGTCGGCCATCAGCTCCACTCAGATCAAATCAAAGAGGTGTTTTCCAGCACAAACTCAAAAAGTGATTATACTTGTGTTTCTTTATTCTCTGTTTCTGTTGTTGTTGTTTTTTAATTGAAACGACAGTTGCTGCTGTAACAATAGAAATTTCCCTCTGGGATCAATAAAGTATTTCTGATTCTGATTCTATATTTTCTGCAATTTCTTGTCCAGGTCACTCTTACGCACTATTTTAACGTCAGCGACACTTTTAATCCGGATAAAAAAGAACATATAAAAGTCACTTTATTAAAACCTGACTGCAGTGACAGGAATGCTGTTTCTGGCTCACAGTGACTTCATATCATTCACGAGAGACGTGTTTGACAGATTACAGGCCACCAGGCCAATATCTTTGAAAAATACCGGAAACCACTTTTTGGGAGACGATCGCTTTTTGGCACAACACCTCCGTTCATACTATGTTTGCGAAAAGACGCTACAAACACAGAATAACGACTGTTGTAAACATAACCGATAGAAATGTTTTGGTTTCACTAATATTTTACTCACAGATTTTATAATAAAGCTATTTTCCACTGACGACGGCCCAGTGGGACCTTTCCTGCGTCAGTGTGTCAAAGTTAATCGCGTCCAGTACTTTACTGAAGCTACGCGAGGCCGCGCAAACGCAGCTTTAACGGCCGTCTCGGACACTGGTCGCTTCTTCTTCTTCCGATAAAGTTCAGTAACAGGGAGATTTAACGGCACTCACATTTGGCAGGTCCTGTCCAAAGCTCTGCACCCTGCTGGCGCCGCTTTTCTGCTCCTAAACCGAAAGCGTTTCCTTCCCGGTCCCGTCTCAGCCACCGGTCTGTACAAGTTCACGGTCCGCAGCACAGGCGAGGGCAAACCTCTGTCCACAAAAGGATCATGGGGGCTGTAGTATTTTATGAAAAAGATATATACAGGGTCTGCCGCCTACGTCATCAAACTGTAGAAGGGTTCATTATGCTGGAATCAGGAAATGATTCAGGAATTTAACAGTCAAAATCACTTCAGTTTACTGAAGAACAGAAATCAATCAAAACTCGACGGTTGGAAATCAAACTACAGGGACAAGCTGTGCTTTAAAATCTCAATGAGATTTTTCTTTAAATGTACATTTCAGTGGAGCCGTCCACTGCCTCAGCACACGCAGCGGACAGTGGATCTGGATCCATCACTGTGACCAGACATTTTATATGATTGATATGTTCTCATTCACTTCATTCTTCATGAAGTGTTTGAACATGCAAAAGGCTCAAACACTGCCTGACTAAAATTAGGATCACGCTGCTCTCCTTGTACACTGTACAGGGAGACTGACTCCAACAGCCGCTCAGCCAAAGTCACAGCTTCTTTTTGAGGCCATCTCACACTTCGCTGTAGCAGATCTTTGTGCAAATCAGAATCCCAGAGTTGTTATGAGGTGTTTCGAGATGGATTTCCAGGACTCTCCTGGATTTGGACTTCCCGAAATTCCAAATCTTTTTGCTCAAAGGCCAAGTTTAACATCAGGGTTTATAGTTTAAATTTTTATTTGTTTATTTTACAACCCCTTGCATGTTATTGCATTTCACCCAGCATTTTGTGCTGATAAACATCTCGGTGCATCTCAGCAGATTAAATATCAAAACACTAACCATAACTGGCAACATTTAAAAAGCTTTGAAATATTTTACTGTGTAGTATATCCTGAAAAAAACTGTTTAAAATGCAGAGAAATAAAAGACTTCCTCGGTAGTGACATGCACCAGTAGAATTATGCGGAAATCAAACCTGAACACAGACAAAAAAAAGCTTTAATTTAATACAAGTGCACTTTTCTTTCTGAGGAGCACATTTGTGACGAAATGCTCGTTATTCATTGGGTTTGAACCTTGTTCACAAAAATACTGATTTTAAAGAATGCTTTTGTAGCTCCATGTGGATCAAACTGTTTGATCTTACATCAGTAAAAGGAGTGATGGGTTCGAAATCAATAAACAAATCAGGAGAAACAACACAGCACAACAAATGGTTTATTTTTAAAGCTTGTAGCAAGGGAGAGAAGAGTCGATGAGCTCCTCCGCCATCTTAGCAGACCGGCAGAGGAGCCCATAGCAACACACAGCTTCACAGCTGATCGGCTCGCTCCTCGGTCTCTCTCAGCGTCTCTTACTTGCAGCGTGCCTTTATTTTCAAGTGAAATCTCGCGATAGCTCATTACATGACATCACAGGAAGGAGAGTTTGCTCCTTCCTGTCTGTTGAAGGGACAGTGCATGTGATGCTGCAAGTTTAGCACAACATATATTCACACAAATTACCTGCAAGAGTGATGATAAGTAATTATAAACAGACAGGGTTTCTCTAAAAACCCAACAGGAGAAAGTTCTTTATACAGTACAACACATGGTCTTCTGCTTTCTTCAGGTAGAAAACCCAGTGACAGTTTACAGAAGTTAAACAGTTCCAAACAAACAGGTTGTTCAAAGTTGCTTTTTGAGAGTTTGTGTCAGAGCTGATAGTACCCACATCTACAAGTAGCAGATGATCTCTTTTAGAAACACCATCTGTTGTCCCCTAAAGTCCAGTCATATGTTTCAGTAATCCATCGTTTTTGACTGACTGGTCGAGGGATTTCACTCTGTCTTCCCAAGTTCATTAAATGGACCTGGAGATCGACACAGACTGCGCTGAGCTGACTGAATGTCATCAAACTGCTGAAGGACCTCCTGAGACACTTTGTATCCACACTCTTCCACCTTAGGTCAGTCAGAAAGAGGCACAAAGTCAGTCACTTCACCAGGAATCCTCTTCCTATGGAAGCTTGTTTCCACCACAAAAAAATGCTATTCATAAGTCAAAATGTTGAGTTATTTTCTCAAAATTTAGAGTTAATAGCTCAAATTTTTGTTAGCTCTGCCAATCAGGAATGTCCTTGTTGCCTGGAAGCAGGAGGCTGAAGGCATCAGCTGTCCAATAGTTCAACATGAAAACACGGATTCCATAACTTTCATGCAGCTCTTATTCACTAGAAATCATTCAAAAGTCAAAAAATGGCCACAATTTGTTCACATTCACTATACATTGCTAGCTAACTGATACTGTCGCTACCTGATTTTGGGTGCCCATGCACCGGTGTCATCTGCTTAATGAGGAAATGACCTCTTTCCCAGGGCTTCGTGATTCGCAGAGTTAACTCGAAATTTCAATAAAATAACTAGTAAAAGAAAAGATTTCTTTGGCAGAAACAAGCTTCCATACCATCCTCTAACTTGTCATTTAATAGCATCTAAATTTTTTGTGAAGATCGAGGATTTTTCAGTTAAGATGTGAAAGTTTAAATATAATAATGAAAGTTAAAATATGATCGTTTAAGTTTTATATGGTCCACTGTGCTACTGGAAGGAATGTGCAAGATGTCATCGAACAGCGCTAATCAGGTAGCATTGAGTGGAAACAAGAAGAACCCGCTTTTGTTTCTAGGCAGCAAAACAAAAACAGTGCACGGACCACCTGCTGAGAGCAACAGCGAGAGAAGTTTTTTTCAACCTTTACACTATTCTGTTTAATGAACTCTAGTAATGAGGTCAACACAAAGGAGTATCCATGAGGGAAGGTCTGGTCCTCCTTTTTTAGAATTAACATGAGGTGGGATGACAGCGACATGGCCAGGGATGCTGCACGTACTCTACTGATGAGCAAACCTTCAGGAGGCACCACAACCTAAAGTACATGGACTAAATACATTACCTGTGAGGAAGGTGGTACACGGCTTCTGGTTTACCAGCTGGACAACAGGACTGGCGCACAGCTCGGATGGTGTGATTGTTCTCTTTGCATGGCAGTCATGAAGACATGGCACAGAAGGCATTTATGCTCATGACTGCTGCTGAAAAGAGGCCTCTCACCCAGGTCACTGAAGAGTTCAATCCAGAACTGAGTCCTAATGATGGAATCATCACACACACACAAAATGTAACTAAACAAATGTAATTGTTCTGTTTTAAAAAATTACTGAATTCATCTGAAGAATCCTGAACTGTAAGCACTTCAGTCATGCTTTTTGTTTTTTTGAGACAAAGGAGATTCTGTTGTTCTGAAATGTAGCATCAGTAAAAGCAACAATTAAGCAACTTGTAACACATTATACATCCACATGTACTGACTGAGCTAAAGAAAAGCCTGCCAATATAAAAATAAAAGTGTCTCTATAAATACTGATGCTGGGATCACCTGACACATCACCTTGTATCCTTCTCGCCCTCACAGCACGGTCTTCAGTTCCGTCACTTCCGCAGCTGGTCCATCACGTTATTGTCTCCCCCAAAAACACGTCTGCTGTGTTTTTGTAAACTTTTGTGTAAGAAAACTGGCTGTGGGCCGTCTCAAAGGTTGCTACAAGCTGCTAAAGCGAGGTCCGAGGCTGTATGTACACAAAACATTTCCGCGCTGTCACCAAAGTCACCGGAAAAAGTCGCTAAATTTCTTGCTAGTCACTTTTTTGGGGGGACAAAAAGTCGCTTGGAGGGGGGGTGGGGTCTGAAAAGTCAGCTTCCGTTTTGTTTTGCGCGTCTTTGCAGCGTTTTCTTATTCGCTGGTGTTTTCTTAAGGTGCGCTGCATTTGGCCTCTTGGGGCCTCTGTGATGAAGTCCAGATTCACGCAGCCGTCTCTGAACAGTAGATGTTGAGATGTGCGCGCTGCTTGAGCTCTGCGAAGCATTAATGTGGGCTCTTATCTGAGGTGCTGTTAACTTGCGGTTAGCGAGGCCGCTGACTCTGATGAACTGATCCTGTGCAACAGAGGTAACTCTCGGTCTTCCTTTCCTGGGCCGGTCCTGATGAGAGCCGGTTTCATCACAGCGTTTGATGGTCTTTGCGACTGCACTTGGGGATACTTTCAAAGTTCGAGAAATTTGTCGGATTGACTGACCTTCGTTTCTTAAAGTAATGATGGACTGTCTCTTTTCTTTACTTAGTTGAGCAGTTTTTGCCATATTATGGATTAGAATATTACTCAAATAGGGATTTTCACTCTATACCAACTCTGCCTCTTCACAAAACAACTGATGGCCTCAAACACATAAAGAGGGAAAGAAATGAACTCTTGACAGGTGCAGCTGTTAGCTGACCACCTCATCAATCTGACTGAGAAACTACCAAGATGACTGTCACATAAGCAAGAAGCACCTACTTTGAAGAATCTAAAAT
>VOQJ01018038.1:11377-35486 GCA_015052665.1 Apistogramma diplotaenia | reverse complement strand
GTGTGGTGTGGTAGGGTTTTGGGGGTGGGCGGGGGGGGGGGGGGGGGGGGGGGGGGGGGGGGGGTGTATGCTGGGGTGAGCAGCAGGCAGAGATGGTCGGGACTGACCGAGGTGGGGGAGGTTAACACTTCAGGGAGAGCTTGTGCTTTACTTACGTTCTGACAGCAAAATGAAAATACTCCAGGAAATCAAAGAAACTGGTAGTGTAACCACAATACTAAATTCATACCTGCGTATCCAAGAAGATGACTCTCTCCTGAGTGATGAAGAAGTCGATGCCTGTGCTCTGATTTCCTCCTCTCTCCTTGATTTCTTGAGTCTGGGGTCTGAATACAAAACTCCTGTTCAAACAAACACATTTTTAGTCCGTATTTCTTCCAAATAATCATTCAAGTATTTTTTTTTAAATTAACAATCACATCAACTAAACTGGGTGAACTGATAAACCTCTTATGACTGTATGGGCACTCGACACTAAACTGCATTAAACCACATGTCTGTTAGACAATAAAATCTCTGCTCTATGGACGCTATACCGCCCCCGTGTGTTAAAACTTAATCTTATTCTTCAATCTTACCTCTGATCTTCCTCAGGAGTGTTGGCAGATAACAGCGACATGATGGTTGATTTCCCAGTTCCCTGCAGGCCAATAACTCCCACCACCAACATATCTGTCTGATCCCTTAAATACTACAACAAATAACACTCAGATTTCTCTGACCACATATCATACAGTAACATACAGGAAAACACTGTTATCCAAAATGAAATAGTTATTAAATATTATTCATTTACCTCCATGGCACTGTCACACCAATTCATCTGATCATCCACTAGCTTAATGCTGTGCTTCATTTTCTCTGGAGGAATGAGTTTAGACTGTCCGACCATAGCTGGAAGTCACATGAAAGGTTTTGGCCTTAAGAAATGCATACTGCACATGCAGCGTACTTTTAGAGAAGGAAAAAAAAAGAACTTTTAGAGTGCCAATAATAACTCACGGTCCACAGCACTGCTCGATGCAGAAGCACTCATTCCTCTGTTTTGGATTTGGTATACAGGCTGGGTAGGTCGCTGCCCTTCCCTTTCTATCTTGGAGGGTGGACCAGAGGACTGAGCAGCTGACTCAGTCGGTGTACCTGGTTTCCCTGCATCATCTCTGGCTTTCATTAGCATGATGGGTTTCTCCAGGACTGGAGCTCCACTGACAGGTGTATTCTGGGAGGACTTAGCCTTAGAAAGGATCAAAACAACAGAATGAATAGCATAAACCCTGAGGTTGAAGAGCTATACAGGCACAAACAAGCACAATTCACTTGTTCTGGCATTGTTTCTCATCTGCCTTTACACACATGTGAACTTGAGTGACATCCCATTTTAATCTGTCGTCCCACTCTTCAATTCTTCTCAGAAGGCTTTCCACAAGGCTTAGGAGTGTTTTTATGGGAATTTTTGGCAATTCTTCCAGAAGCGCATTTGTGAGGTCAGACACTGATGCTGGATGAGAAGGCCTGGCTTGGAGTCTCCACTCTAATTCCTCCCAAAGGTCAGGATTCTGTGCAGGCCAGTCAAGTTTTTTGCTCATCAAACATGCTCACCCATGTCTTTATAGACAACATGTTTATATGCACTTTATATGTTCCAACATGTTGGAACAGGAAGTGATACGACACCGCAGTGAGAGCCAACACCAAGTGACAGCGCCTCTGAAGAGGCCATCCCCAAACTGTTGGGAGCATGAAATTGTCCAAAATGTCTTCATATGTTTAAGCATTAAGAGCATTAAGAGTTTTATGTAACCTAAAACTTCATGGCTGAGTCACTGTTGTTAATTAGGAAGAGCAAGCACGCACATCCAATTAAAGAGGGTGCCAGGTCAAAAAATTGAAACAGACCGCACACCTGCATAGCTCCTAGAAAATATTAAATGTAATATTTAAATATTTATTTAAGTCCAGGCATGAAATTTCCTCACTACTAAATATTCTGCAGGCAACTGTTATTAGCATTATGACAAAGTGAAAGTGACTGGGAACAACAGTGACTCAGACCGCACATCTGCAGAGTTCCTGGAAAATATTTATTCCACCTCACTTGAGGTGGAATAAATATTTTCCAGGAACTCTGCAATATTTCATGCCTGGACTTGTTGCACAGGTGGAATCACAGTACCACAGTGGAATTCACTGAGCTCCTGAAAACAACCCATTCTTTCACAAATGTTTGTAGAAGCAGTGTGCATGCCTGGATTTATCCACCTGTGGCCACGTTAGTGATTGGACCACCTGAATTCAGTGATTTGGTGAATACTTTCGGTAATGTAGTGTATTACTACATTACAGAATGAGCTGCATAAAGACAATCATTTCCAAATTAATTAAATTAATTACCGATTATGTAAAATTTGGCCTATTCCTTCTTATTCTGTTCTGTAAGCAAAGTGATAGTCATTCAAATCAAAACTGTGAATTACAGTTCATGCCCTCAAATACAAACCAACGTACCCTCTCCCCGGGGGGTTTTGCAAGAATGATGGGGGTTTTCTGAATGAGGGGACCTGGTGGATCCTCGCTGCCATCCTGGAAAGAAAATTACTCGAGTCACTATTCTGATGTACAGAAGACAAAACCAGCGGTCAAAGCGGCACATAGTTTGAATTACCCTTCGCTCTCTCGGCTGGTATTCCCGATCTCGACTGGGTCCGGACAGGTTTTGTCCTGGAGGTCCAACATCTCTGTCCCCACGGCGTCGCCTCCTCCTGCGTCCTTGCCCGTACATGCCAGGTTGACTGTGACCGGACTCGGACATGTCGGGACTCAACTGCACAGCTGATGTTATTAGAAAACTCGGGGCGCAAGTAGAGCCGGATTACAGCTAAAAAATTATTTCCAGTAAGATGTCCTATAAGACAGACTTCTAATGCCGACGACTCAGCATATGGCTAATATCGTTAACATTAAAAGCGATTGCTTAACGAGAAGGAATATCGTTATATCAAACTCTCCGATGGGCATAAACAACGCTAGCCAAAGCTTCCTAATGAAGTGTTTGTTTTGTTACTCGGCGTCTGCCGTATGTGGTACAACTGAGCGGATAATGAAAGCGTTAATGTTCCACCCGCCCGAAAACCTTTTCTGTAAAAAACAGATGCATCTGTTTCGTCTGGTAAATGAAGTCGGTTTGAAACATCGCAATGAAATGAATAGTTCCGCCGTTTCGTGGACTATTTTGATCATCATGTACTGTATACAGGTTCTAATAAACAAACAAACTTCTCATCAAGCATTGCATTTAAACAAACAAACAAATCTTGATTAAAGTTAGATCTACCGTATTATACCTAAAATTAATCAACTATATTTTCTGGTCATTCCCAGTGAAAAATCTTATCATTTTCAGCTCTGCTACCTCCAGCTTTTTTTTTGCCACCATCTCCAAACCATACATCATAGCAGGTCTCACTACAATCCTGTAAAGCTTCCAGTTCACTCTTGCCACTATCCCTCTGTCACAAATCAACCCTGACACTCATCTCCACCTGCTCCACCTTACCTACACTCTCTTCTTCACCTCTCTTGTGCACTGCCCTTTTCTTTGGATGATTGACCCCAGGTATTTAAGCTCATTCACCTTCACTAACTCTGCTCCCTGAAGCTTCTCTGTTACACCTGCCTCCCTCTCATTCACACACATGTATTCTGTCTTGCTCCTACTGACGTTCACTCCTCACCAAAGTGTATCTCCACCTGCCTCCAGCTCTCAGAACAGATCACAGTGTAATCTGCAAATATCATAGTCCACTGAGACGTCTATGCTTCTCCATCAATACCCAAAGCACGTATTACATCTGCAGAGCTCTTTCTCAACACGAAGCGGGCATTCTCTCACTTTGCTTATTCATTATGAAGTGAAGTAAACAATGTAAAGCACATAGCTAGATGTTAAACAATTAAAGTGTAATAGGTGTCATACAGCACAAGATTTGTACAAGTAAAGAGAGTAAGATTTGTCATAATTTCCTTTAAATGAAAAATAAATATAAATCCTGGACTTCATGTGTTAATTATGAAATAGCATGAAATAACTTTGCATTAAACTGCAATAAAATTTGATTAAATTACTTTTTAGGTTGAAATTGCAGAATCAAGTAAGTATATACAAATGGTTTCTATTAATTTAGAAGAATATTAAACTTGACTTGACCTAGTTAGTGGGTAAAGCACATCGATGCATTGTGGGAGATGTAGGCCTGCCTCTTCCGGTTTACACCGGATGTGGATGAGTTTAGCGTAGCGTTATGGACGCCATAAAAGCAAGGACGGTGTCTTCACATGTTCGCAATTAAATCATTTTTTGTTTTTTAAATGTGGAGAGCTGTCGTTTCATCCCACCCACAGCTGAATGGGCTCAGTGCACCAAGTTTAAAGGAAGTGAAGCTACTTGCAGTTTCACAGTAAATGAGTTGTACGAACCGTCTGCTGTCATTGGTGCTTGTGGACAGGGGTAAGTATGTAGTACTTATGTTATAGTAATAGGTCAACCACAGCAGTTCTTCCATGCATTACCTGACACTTATATGGTTCACTTAGCTGGAAAAGTGCTATTGTAATGCTGAGGTCTGCTGCTAAAAGAGGCTGAAGACACTAATCATTACTAAATTAAGTATTGGGCAGTTTTTATGGATTTCTTTTTACCGTTGAGTAATCAGTTAATTTAGTTTTGTGTGTTTGTTTAAAAAAATAATTAATTAACAAACCTATGTTGATGACACTTGCATGCTTTGTTCATTAAAATAATTTTCACCAAGTAACATATACGGTTATTAAAGCCAAAAAACATTAGCATGTGCAGTGGAGAAAATAATGCTGAATTTGTAAGTTTGCTCACTTATAAAGAAGTAAATAATCTCTCATTTTTATAGTAGTTCAATTTTAATGGAGGGAAAGAGAATATCAACCAGAAATCCAGAAAAAAATGTGTCGACATTACATAAAAATTATAAATTAACGTGAATGTGAACGTTATTGAGTGAAATGAGTGTTTGCTCTCCAAGCAAAACATGACGTACCACTTTGTGGAGGCAAGCAGAGCAGTAAGACATTTCTTGTGGTTGGTCAGCAGATTTGCACACATCTCAGGAGGGATTGTGGCTCGCTCCTCTTTACAGAAACTCTAAATCCTTTACAGTAGGTTTCTTGGCTGCCACTTGACAGCGCAAAGCTTCAGCTCCCTACACAGATTTTCTATAGGATGATTTCTGGAGACTGGCTAAGCCACTCGAAGACTTTAATGTGCTTCTTCTTTAGCCACTCCTTTGTTACCCTGGCAGTATGGTGTGTGTCCTTGTCATACATTGTCACTGTCATACCCATTCATGACCCATCTTCACCATTCACCCAAGATTTTATTGTGCAGGGCCCCGTCCAGAGCCGACTAGCCATTTTGGTGCCCTTGGCAAGTTGAAGGTCCAGCATGTGATCAGTCATTTAAAACAGCCTGATGAGCATGTGTCCCCACAGAGTGTTTTATCTAGCTTTTCACTGACACTTAGTGGAGACTGACAGAAGTCGTGGTATATGATGAATATGTTTGGGAAAAAAAAGAAGAATCAAATAATGTTTGCAGTGTTAAAGAAATGCAATTCCAAAACAGTTTTTGTGAGAACACTTCATAGGATCAGTAAAATACTGTAATAACTATAAATAAAATGAGTCGTACATCATTCATGAAGTGACATACAAACCAAAACTCAAGTTAGTTCTTCCCATATGTTCTCATCCTGCTGTACACAAACCTCTTTTGCTTACTTTGCATTTATTTATGCATATGAAGAGGACAAAATGACAATAATAATACAGTTCAATGGCACTAGTATATAAATTGCAGTGCTAAAACATGTTCAGTTAAAATTTTAAAGTAAAAAGTTTACATTTAAAAAAGTTCAAATAAAGTGAATAAATTAACTAAATTAGTAAAGTTAAAAAGTTCAGTTAAAGTAAATTAGAAATTTAACTGACTAAAGTCTACAATGGAGAGATTTGCATGAGCAGAGCAGGGATCAGTGATCACATCTATGGTCGTGGGCTCAGTTGGCGTAACTGGAGAGGCCACTAATGTGGGTGGAGGGGAGTCTGAGGGGTAGCAGGACTGATCTGATACCATTGAGGACCATTGCAGGGGTCTGAGTGAGGAAAAAAGGGCTCCTGAGGCTGTGTAGCAGGAAGGAGGAGATCAAGAGGTTCAACCAGTGTTGAGATCGTCTCCAGTGTCGCTGAAGAAGGTTGTTTCTGTCCGGGGTTGAAGGGTAGGAAGTCACTGATGTGGATGCAGGGAAGTTTGCACGAGAAGCAGGGAGGATCTGATTTACTCGTGGAAAATGGATCGTGCCACACAGAGACACTGACACAGTCATTACCCAAAGAGCATATCCTTCCTTTCTGATGCTGAGAAGGACCAAAATGTAGAATACAGACACCTGATTTTAGTCAGTATCACCTAAAATGAGCTTCTGAGACCACAAATTCAACAGATCAGAGGGATGTTTTCCTCTAGACTTCTATAACACTGGAACAAACCTCCCCCCTTATGAGGTTGGATTCAAAGAGTTCTTCAATTTATAAGAATTATATTCCACCTTGATGTAGACATAAGCCAGTCTGTTGAGCAAGTTAAAGTTTTGTCCTGAGTGTAGCGACACAAGTGTGAATTCAGTCACAACAGTTCAGTAGCTGTTGTGGACATTTTTTTCTCTTAGAGCTTCAGATGTGTGGGGAAAATGTCAGGGAATCACCAAAGTGTGGTTCATGCTTTGGCAGTCACTAAGTTTGTGAAACCCCTTGGCACAACAAGTTGACTGGCGGCAAATTTCATAACAACCCGTAAATTTCCGACAATATTCTGCGTTTGTAAGTGATCCCCGTGCTTTGACGATGATGTATAGGAGCTCTGATGTGAATTTAACGTCAAACATTTCAAGTGAGTTTGTTTCTGCTTGAATTTACAGACCGCTACCGCTACTTATGTCTGAAGACTCGAGCAGCGATGGAGAGTGGTGTGTATCAGCCAAATGTACCCAATGTTGGGAATGTGGGGAAAAAATCCACAATCTCAAGAGATTGATGTCACACTATAAAAGCCACAATATCAAAGCCACCTGCCACATCTGCAAGGTTACTTTCCGTCGCCTGACGTCACTCTCAATGCACCTGGATAACGCACACCTGCCGCCTGTCTGCAAAAAGTGCCATCAGTCTTTCAGCAATGTCTGGGAGCTGAACAAACACGCGGCGAAACACTGCATGGGCTCTGATTCCTATCAAGAAGATTCCGCTTTGAATTGTAAAAGGCAGAACGGTGAAAGCTCTCCTAATGAGATGATGATGCAGCAAAATGTAGATACTGTACTACGTGACTCACTGTCGGTGTCGAGGTCTGCCCAAAGAACTGAGGTGAAGCCTGAGACACCTGAAAACAGTGTGGAGTATATACTGAGTGCAGATGATGACGATTTTACCACAGAAAGTGGCTCTCAAAATGCAGACGATTCAACAAGCTCTGAATCTGAAGACGAAGGCGAGACGCACTCCAAAGCTAGTAACTTTAGTCCGGATTTTTCCGAAATCAGTAGCTCCTCAAGCTCAAGTTTGACCAGTGACTCAAGTGATTCTTCAAGTAGTCCAGATTCTCAAACAACATCTGCACCCCTTCCTAGTGCTCACAGTTTAATGTGCACCATATGTGGCAGAGGCCCATTTAGGTCACTTAAGCTCCATCTGCTGCACTGCAGTGGCTTAAGGACAAAATATCAGTGCTGCGTGTGCAAGAGGGGCTTTCAGACTGAGGATGCTGTTAAGGAACACCACATGGCTTTGTATGCCTGTGACGTCTGTGGTCAAGTGTTCAGTCACAGGAACTTGTACTGTAGCCACCAGTGTCCCAAAGGAAGCAAATCCCCCTTGGTGCTCTTTTGCGCCGAGTCAATGCCGAAAGCCTGTAACATATGCAAATGCTTTTTTACCTCTGAGAAATTTTTGTTAGACCATGTAACCAAAGCTCACACATCAGTAGTCAGCACCAAGGTATGCATCGTTACTACTCCATCGCTGCTGACTGATGATAACCCAGGTGTCCGTAGCGCAAAAGTCCCGTTCCAGTCAACCATCTCTAGTCCAAAGTTAGTGATGAAGGCCACTAATGGAAAGCACAGTGCCCTTGCTCAGCCGAACCAACAGCCTTCAGCCCCTGTTTCTGTCCTTTCTAGGCCCACTGATGCAAACCAAGAGACTGCCTCCTCTAAGCCCACCGCAAGACCAACGCCCACTATCCTGGCCATGTTTGAGAATGACAGCCGTCACACGGCATTGATGAAACGCATGAACACAAGCTGGCGCGCCAAGGCGCCTTACCCCTGCAGGCAGTGTGGCGCCGTCCTGCGGCAGCCTTCGCTCATCATCACCCACCGCTACCTCCACCGAGGCCGCCGCTCGCACCAGTGCCCGTGCGGACGAGCTTTCAAACACCGTCTGCACCTCCTGCGACACTGCGTTCAGCACGCGGAGGCCATAAGCTACATCTGTGTCAGCTGTGGGGACACTTTCACAGGAGCAAATCTCCTGGCTCAGCACCTGAAGGGCCAGTCAGTAAAAAAACCTCGCTCTGGGTGCACATGGAAGAGAAAAGTCAAGAGGACGTGCAGAATGCCCTTTACTTGCGACTGCGGAGAATTGTTTTTTAGGCCTTCGGCTTACATATGGCACCAACTTAAAAACAGGACAAAGCATAACAAACTTAAATAACCTATAATATGACAAAGTATGAGCAGATCAGTTTTTATGTAAACAAGCACTAAATTAAAATAGATAAATCACACATGATGCCTGGTTGTCACCGTTTTGTTTAATTCATGTGTTTCCAAGTGACTAAATCAAAGCAAAAACATACACAGTCATTCTAAATGGCTTTTTGAATTATAATGTCCTGGTTAATTACTAACATATCTGTATTCATGTGCAAATTTTACATAATAAGTTTCTCATACATTTTTTTTCCTGCTGCTACGCTGACTACCAGAGTTTAATAAAAATGGCCAACAAGAAACTTTTTTTTTTTTCAGTACAGATTAATTTAAAACTCCAGTTAATCTTCCAGAGGAAATGTTGCTCCAGTTTTTCAGCTGTTTACAAAAAGTGCATTCTTATCAGTGAGGTTTGTAGAGGAGTTTGAGTGAATATAGCTGATTCAAATTTTGTGCTCCTTTGTGACGCTGCTTAGGTCATGATGTTTAGGAATGAAATAGAGGTGGAGTTTTTTTTGGGGGGGGGGGGTTGTTATGTAATCCTGATGTTAACGTTAAAAACCTCATGATTACAACGTTAGCCCTAAATATTTGTAGTAGACGGAACATTTGCCCACTAGATGGCGCAGCTAGGTTGCTAAAAGACGAGCTTACAAAGGCCACTGAAGTTTCTTTGTTCTCAGCAGGTGTAAAGTGTTGGATGCTGTTCGGGCATCGAACTGTTGCAGCTTTGAATGCTGACTTAAGGCTGCGAGTTTCAGTTAATATTCATGGAATCCCTTTGTCAAAATAAAGGCATCTTTTCATCATACTTGAGGTGAGATTCAGTTCATTCTCTTCATTCACTAAAGTTCATTAATGTTAATTACATTTTCATTCAAGATTCACTTAAAGGAAAGCAGAATAATGATTATTGCGTATTTGATTAAGCTCGTTTGCAATCAATCTGTCTGGTAATGAGAAAATTAGATTAACACTGAAATACTGCGCAAAATAAAATTAACATGCAAAATAACTCATTCCACAGGAATAAGCTAGGAGTGTAGATTATCAATAATATCTTACAAAATTGTTTAGGTCCTTTGTCATTGCGGATTAAAGGATCCTCCACAGTTCTTGATTGAGATCAGGTCAGTTCTTGTGCATCGTCACAAATAGCTTTGCTTGAAAGCCCAGTAGATTTCTGAAAATACACTCAGATTTCCCAGCAGTGAATGGAAGTCTCGTTTTATCTGTATAATTTTACAGCAGTGAGTCACTGCAGTGCACTCAGAACAGGGCCAGAAGATGATCTTTAGCGACTATGCCAGTCCTCCAAGTGGTTCAGCATGTTAAGTCTAAAGCAGCTCTGGTTGGAGGGGATTGATGGATACTTTAGACGAAAACACCACAGACTGTTCTTTAACAAATGCGTGCAGCCATGTCACCTATAAAAAAACAACAAAAATAAACAACAAAGATAATTTGTTATTCTCCAATGGCTTTCCAATATGCATGTTATATACGTATATACCACATCCTGCAGTGTGTTGTGAAGTGTCACTGGCAGCTGTAAGTGTTGTTTACCTGATCTCTGGGTTGTGGTGATGTATAACCTGAGACAGCAGCTCAGAGGTTTGTTGGAAGCAGCGACTCAGCTCATCCAGTTTCTGCTCCATGGAAAGGATTCGCTGCTCAAGCTCCCGATAGGAGTTATTCCAGTTGGCACTGAGGTCGCACATAATCATCTGCATCTGTTGAAATCCACCACACAACACAAATATTTTGACTTTGAAAGAAAAAAAAAACATTTGGGAGTTCAAACTAAGCCCGAAACCCAAAGTTTACTGAATTCTGTGCAGATGTATTTTAAAGTATGTTGCAGAGTCTGTGTGGATTACTGACTGACAGTAACATTGAGAAGGTCAGAACAAAAACACTTGGAACTCCTTTGCTTTGTTTTAAGCTGTTTGTTTTTATGCTGCAGTCAGTAAGCAAGAGTAGAATGCTAGACTGTAACTGACTGCACTTCACAATCAGTAAAGTGACCATAGCATGCTTTACTTTCACCAAAGCATTTAATAAAACTGGATTCATTTTCATATAATTGCACTAATTACAGTGCACTTTTGTGACTCTCATTGGGTGATGTGTTTTAAACGTGTTTTCCTCTCTGAAACCTGTTCATTCCTGATGAATTAAAATCTCATCACCCACACTTTGTATTTACATTTAGCCACTGCATCTTTAAGAAACCCAGCAAACTATAGAGTCAACGGCCCCTTTATTAGGTACACCTTGCTAGTACATGGTTGGAACCCCTTTGGCCTGCAGAAGAGGTTTAATTCTTCGTGGCATCGATTCAACACAGTGCTGGAAACATTCCTTACACACGACAGCATCATGACTCCAGATTTCAAAGGCACTAAATCTGTTGACCATCGAGACCATTCTAGTGCAATGAACTCAACAGACTCATCAAGCAACATTTTCCAATATCTTCCAGCATCATCAGTTCTCTGTTCTTAGCTGACAAGAGTAGCACCTGGTGTGGTCTTCTGCTGCCGTAGCCCGTCTGCCCCTCAAGGTTCAGCATTTCAGAGATGCTCTTCTGCATAGCTTGTTTGTAACAAGTAGTTTTAGGAGTTACTTTTGCCCTCCTATCAGCTCAGGTCATTTTCCTCTGACATCAACATGGCATTTGTGCCCAGGGAACTGCTGCTTACTGGCTATGTCCTCTTTTATTTGAAGCTTTTTAAAATGTGGACATGGTTGTGTGGAGACATCAGATCAGCTGAAAATACTCAGACGACCCATCTGGCACCAGCAATAACAATGTTACTTAAAATAACTTCCTTCCTCATTGTGATGCTTGATTTGAAATTTAGCAGGTCATTTTAACCACAACTGCATGCCTAAATAGAGTTGTTGCCATGTGATTGGCTGATTAGAGATCTGAGGAAAATAGCAAATGAACAGATGTACTGTACCCAACACAGTGGCCCGTGAAAAAATAAACAAAAAATACATTAATTAATAAATTTAAAAAACAACCAACAAAACATAGTTGCCAGTAAGTGTAAATAATTAGCATTTTTGTTAATCACAGGACTCATTTACCTTTGGGAGATCCACCATTTCACTGACGTAATCTCTTAATTTTCTTTGTTTAAGGCGTAAATGCCGAAATCTATGAGGAAAAAAAACTGCATTTCAGTCAAAAAAGTTCAAAAATAATTGTACTTTATTAGACCATATTCTAAATGTTACACTGAGGCATGGGAATAAAAACACATCAAATGCCTTAGGGTGTTAATGGTACCTGTATACAGATAAAAATAGATGAATCATTTTATTTTTGTACAATTCAGAAGCCCTGATTTGAGGAATATTCTGAAAATCAGTTATTCAGCTACTCATCATAAACGAGCCATGCTGAGTTTTTTTTAAATGCTGCAAAAAATGACTAGAAGTTTTTTGACACTGATGTGGAAAAGGTCTCAATTTCGTAGCCTAAATGGACAATCCAGAACTACTGCTACCAAAGATAAATGAAAACCAATTTTGCAATCAAGCAGCTGGCCAAAGAAGGCCTTACAGTTTCATTACAGTGCACTGTTCTTAACCCTTAAGGTACAGCGGTTCATACTTTCCTCATAATGTTTATTTATAATGGTTCAGAGTAGTTTGAAGTAGTAAGTACAAGCCCTCCGGACATATATCCTGAAATGCTGCTGTCAGGATAATAGACCACATGATCAACGCTCTGGACATCCTGACTTGTGTAATCCACTTGTTATTAAAAGAGAAACTTGGCCAATTACATGTACAAGCAGACACAACTCCCGGAGGAAAGAAAATTTTGTTTCTTTGCTCTTCTTCTTCAAAGTGTGTCTCAAAAGGTTTGTGAATTACTGCTAAATGCTTAAAATAATCATTTTTAAAAGGGGGGGCTATTTAATGATTAATTTGCCAGGAAGAACTTTGCATTGGATCCTGTAGAAAAACAGGGTTTACCCTTGTTCACACATGCCCCTTCCACATAAAAGAGGCAAAGAAATCTAATTAGTAATCTAAATTAGCCTTTAAAATGGGTGAGTCTGTGGTTGAGCATGTTGACACAAAGTTAATGACCCATAAAATACACATGTAAGCACACAAACCACCACCTAAATAATGTGCATCCCTCACCCACACTTAAACATGCAGGCAGACACACTGCCTGAAGGTAGTGTTTTGCGATACACTAACTCACACTCTGATGGCTTCCAGAAGGCATCTCTGGTGTTTTCTGTGCTCACCGCGGTTGCCCTTTGTCACGTTTGCACGGTGAAGAAGCCAGCATTCCCTTAGCACATTAGCAGCAGCATGGCGGATCTGATAAAAGAAATATCACAACTGAGTGTTCGAACATGCAAAAATGTGGTGATGACACATAACGTCAATCAACTTTGGAAAGTTGACAGATCAAAAATAAAAGCTCATGTAGAGCTGCTAATAGCTTTTAGAGATTTTAATACAGGAAGTAATAGCACGAGTCGTGCAGGCCACCTGATTAAGTTCAGATAGCCTTTCCTGTTCCACCCTCTTTCACAATGATGCTGCTTTCAGATAAGTAGCTGTTGTGGTAAGTTAGTTTTATATACAGAAATTTATAAAACGGGCAATACCCCCCTCCTTTTTCTTTTTTTGCAATTTTCTCTTTGATTCTATTTGTGTCTGTTTACCTTCCTGCACAAATCACTGTAGCTGCCCTGTGATGATGTCACTATGACCTTGTTGTGAGGGTTATTAATAGAGGTTGTCAGTGTTTGCATCCAGATGTCTTCCCTTGTTCCCATCAGTGTAAATCTGGCCTGCACCAGTAAGCTCATGAGGATGCATGCACACGCACACACACAAACCAAAACAACCAAAAGCGAGGCATAAAGATGCACCTTGTGACAGGATGCAGCCACCAGGAGAAAGGAAATGGTTGTATCCTCCAAAAGCAGTGCAACTACTTCAGTCAGACTTTGCTACATGGGTGGTGAGGGGCTGCACTGTTTTATATACAAAACACAGGTTTAAAACAAGACTGTCATGACACATCACTATTACTATGAGACTGAGGTTCTGCTTGTAAAATTCCCTTCATCTCATCAATAAACAAACATTTGAAACTTGAACACACTCCTCTACTCCGCACTTTGAGACACGCTTGCAAACACGCGTAAGCAGTTTCCTGCCCGATGCCGCACAGGCCTGAAATGACACAAGTTTCTTTCCTGACAGACTTAAGATTATTTCCTCTGTTTAACGCCTTGAAACATCTATAAAGAGGCTGGGAGGTTTCATCTTCCATCTCTCTTCCCACACTAACCAAAGCGTGCATGCAACATGGAAAGCAGTGACTCATCCATCCTGACATCTCTATCCGTTTTATCATGTTTCTTGTTTGCCTTCCAACACTGCAGCTACCGCTGATGGGAGGGAAGGAGGGTTATTGTCTGTTACAGCATGTTTATACGGAGGCTTATTGGATGATCATGCAGGTGCTGCGAAAAGAAGAGCTTCTGTTTAAGCGAACTTTCAAATATATTTGGTAGACTTTGCTCACAAAAGTGATGCGTGTGTAATGTCATTAAGACAATGTAACGTTAATTTTGCCAAGAAAATTAAAATTCTACTTTATTGTGGCTTCCTTTTTATTGATCAGAATACCAAGTATACAAAGCATACCAAAGTGTATTAGCTTGTTATATTACTGCTGTGTGGCAATGCACTACAGACTTCTAATGACTCTGTGCTCACAGCTGCATTAGCCCACATTGTTCCACTGACTCTGACAACAACAAACACAGACATGGTGTTCATTCTGAGGGATTATCTAAATTAAATAGTTTTACAATCTGCACGCTGATTTTTGTGTGGGAATGAACATAAACAAATAGCTGACTGGACAGCAGGAAAGGTGCATTTAAAAAAAAATCTCAAACCAAACAAAGTAGTGCACAAAGCAAATGTTTTCAAAAGTCACATTATGGAATATTTCAAATGGATGCAAAGAAAAAATGAAATCTTGATAAACTGATTGCTGTAAGTGTGTTTATACAGGTTTGAAGAAACACAATATTGCAATCGCTTACCCTTTTAGAGATCTGGATATCCATCATGAAGAAGTGCACATGTTTCTCTCCTTTGTTCAGCGCCAGCTTCTCTGTAACAATTGCAACCAGCATGGCAGTGCAGGCAACACCCTAAAACACACAGAGCTCTTAGCTTGGCTTCTGTCTCCTTAACAGATCCTCAGCAATTATGTATGACTGATCCAGACTACTGAAACAAAACTGATGTAAACTTGTAAGCCTGAATTTGCAAGTCGAGGTCCTCAACAGTGGCTGGCCGGTCTTTTGCTACTTTATTACCCTCTAAGGAAAGAACTTATCCATAAAACTCAGTGTTGATCCTCATACTTCAGATGGTTTCATCTAATAAATTAAAACTATATTTACAGAAAAAGCTGGATGCTTAGATGGACCTCAGTGGCACTGAAATAGTGTGGGTTTCCTCTGAGAATAGCTTTGTGCTATTCCTGGATAGGGAATAACAAAATGATGGTGAATATTCAAAGGGGTCTCAAAGCAAAATACATTCACATCTATAAAAAGATGCATCAATGGAGACATAGACAAAACACTGCACTCATATCCATTACGGACAAAGATAAAAGTTTACCAGTTTTTACCTGTTTTCCACTTTTCAGCTTGCATTAGAAACCAGAGAGAGAAAGACAGAAAGAAAGAAGGGAGAGAAAGACCAAGCATGAGCAATAAAGCTTGAGCCAGAGTTTCGAAAGATATATTTATCCTTCATTCCACCAGCCACAAAATATCTATCATTACATCGTCTGCTAAACCTGGGAGGTACAAACTCTTTCCTTGGATCCATCCACACACAGTGATGGGAGGCAAACAGTGGTGTCAACCCCTTAACACAGCTGCAAATTGAGTTATGGCTAGAGAGAAGCCAAAGTGCTGAACATTGAGGCTTTCAACCATATTACAGGTGTGACTATCACCCCAGTTTCTAGCTCCCAGAGCTGCCCTGGTGGGAGTAGGAAATCTATTTTTTTTCCAAACCCTGGGCACAGGTTGGCACACCCTGCTGCTGTAGTGGTGCCAGAGGCAATAAACCACCTAAAATGGATATGGTGGAAAGTTTTGCCTTATAAGGGGGGAGGGGGAGGGGGGGGGGGCAAATGAAAACAAGGGAGATGGAGAAGGAAAGAGGGAAAGATTGGGAGGACTGTTTTCCACTCTGTCACAGAGGTGTCTAAACCGGACTTGTGCCCACAACCGGCTCCATGGCCAAGATTCTTATCTGCTTGTACCAGAATTCAAGGCAGCAGCATAATATGTTGCCATTTCAAACACAGAGCCACTCCTCGCTTCCCCTCACATGACCTTTTTTATTTATTTTTATTTTTTTGCATTAACCTGAAAACTAAAATATGAACTTGTTTTAAGAAAAAGCACCTCGCTATAAGAGGTTTGAGGGTTTTTTTATTTTGCTCATTCCCACAGCATAATTTAAAAAAAAAAACAAAAAAAAACTTTGAAGCTCACTGTAATTCTCTACCTCGCTTCCTCTCTCAGTCACTATGGCACACTTAGCAGAACCATCACACTTCACACAGATCTTTGTGCAAACTACACAGGGTACACTGCATGCTGACAGCTTCCCTCCCTCGGTCTTTTCATGTGAGTGCCTGGTAATATCAAGGTCTTGCAGAAGTACACTCTGTCAACTTACAGCTGCGATCTAAATCACACACACACACACAAGGGAAGGCATTCAGGCAAGAAGAATTTAATGTATCCAAGATAACTAGTGGAACAGTACAGAAGAGGCTGGATTGCAAACAGCAGAGAAGTGAACTGAACCAAACTCAACCGACCTGAAATGAAATTGGAAAAATTAAGTAGGAAAATGGAGGAAGAGTTGTTGCAGTGGAACAGAAGGGAATGAAACAAGCCAGAGATGATGCTGTGGAACACTGTGCAACAGAACATAAAGCATGAGAAATCAGAATGAAAGCATAATTAAAACCTATGAAGGAGGAGGGATTAAAAGAAAGTTGTATAGCAGAAGAGAACAGATGGAATAGATCAGAATACAAGAATTAAACAAAAATATGCAAATAAATAAATAAAAGCAAAATGCAATGGAACAAAGCTAAGGGAAAGCTTGACCTATATGGAGAGAAGAAGGCATGAGATAGTGAAAAGAACAGTGACGGAACCTCTTGCTTTTATGTGTTATTGTGTTTTTTTGTGCTCAAAAGTGTGTCAGGTTGTTTCAGGGGCAACAAAGACAAGCAGAACAAAGAGAAGACAACCTCCACTCCCTGTGCCTGTTTGTTCTGTTTTGCCTCACAGCTACAGTTAAGAGATAACAATGAAGCAAATTTTGTCACTTTTGTTTCTGTACACCATCAATAAAGATGTCATTAAAGGAGTTTAACAAAAGTATTACATTAAGGAATTTTGGAATTACAGCCATTTTTATACACAGTCCCCCCATTTTCAGAGGCTCAAAAGTAATTGGAACATTGGATGCCAAGCAGTTTCATGGCCTAGTGAGGTCTTTTCCCTTGTTATTCCACGACAAAATAAGCAGATAAAAGATCTGGAGTTGATTCCAAGTCTTGAATATGCATTTGGTGAATGCTTCCTGGAACTCTAAAGATGAGGTCCAAAGAGCTGATGGAAGTGAAAAACAAATTAAACTTATCAGGGAGAGATAACAGAAGCTACAACAGTGGCGGCCAAGTCCACATTCTGGTACATTCTTAAAAAGAAGGAACGACCTGGTCAGCTGAGCAACAGCAAAAGGCCTGAAAGGCCAAAGAAGACAACTCAAGTGCATGATTATTTCCTCGGTTTACAAAATCCTCTTCACTGCAACTAGAACACTCCTCAGGAGGCAGGCATTGTCTACAATCAAGAGACACCTGAATGCAGAGGCTTTACAACAAAATGGAAACTCTCTGCTCAGACTCAGCCAAACACTGCAAAGCTGATCCAACGGCATCCACAGATGACCCAAAGCAAACTATAAAAGCAACCCAAGAGATCCTCGAGGCAAAGAAATGAGATATTCTTCAATGGCCAAAGCCAGTCACCTGCTTTCAACCCAACAGAGCAGCGTTTCAGTTGCTAAAGACAAAACCGAAGGCAGAATGTCCCACAAACACAGAGGACCTGAAGGTGGCTGCAGTAAAGGCCTAGCAGAACATCTTATTTGGTGACGTCCGTGGGTTCTAGACTTCAGACAGTCACTGATTTCATCGACTGTTAAAAACAATACTTGGATTTAAAATTAAGTTGGTTTATTCAGTTACTTTTATACCTCTGATAATGCAGGACTGTGTATATAAATTGCTGTAATATCAAAGCAGTTAATGTGATACCTTTGTTAAATTGGAAGTAAAGCTGGACACAACCCTATACTTATTTTTCCTTGTTTAATTTGATTTTATTTTTTATTCAATAAAATAGCATAAATGCCCCAACAAGCACTGTGCGCATTATTATTTCAGTATGCTCTTAGCTGCTATCTTTTAAGTATTACATACTCCATAAAGAATCTTAAAGAATTTTCTTCATTTTCTACAATTTCTCAACAACAAATCAGCTTAGTTACCATGACTCCAGTGAAGAGGCACACGGCCCTGCCACAGCTGGTTTTGGGTGCCACATCCCCATAGCCGACTGTAAGGAAGGTGATGGCTATGAGCCACAGAGCTGTGTCCATGTGGCCTGTTGATTCTTCGGTCTGCCTGCAAGGGAGGGATATGCAGAACTGAGACAGACATGGACTAAAACATTTTATGATAAAAAAAACCCAAAAACTTTCACACAAGTTGGTATATATCACACAACAGTACTTTCAAACTATAACCACTTTTAATCAAATTTAAGTAATGTTTCTGTGATGTAATGTTTCTGTCTGTATCCTAACCAGGTTTGAAAATTGAAATAATCTAATTAAGTAATTCAGCGTATATTACAAAGCTTTCTCAGGAAGCATTCTGCCTGAGTACTGCTTTATGAGTACCATCTCTGAATGCTCCATTCAAAACCAAATTAAACATAAATTCATAGCAAATTCTTTTATTTCATGGAGAACCTTTTCTCCATACAGTGGTCCATATGTGCAACATGGAACAGATGATAATTCAGTTTCATGTGAGTCTAATCCAACAACCTGTTCACGGTCACATTTACTGCTTATATCCCCTCTTATATTTAACTATTTCAGTAAGTCAGCCTATACAATTAAGTCATAACTTGATGCATGACCTGTGACTCTCTTCAAGACTTGTTGGAATGGGTCGTTTTGTTTCCTCATGTCTGCATGACAGTGTGTTTGATAAAGGTGTGTTCTGCTAATCAAACTGCCTTATCAGTGCTGAGGTTTATAGCACTCAGGGATTCAGGAACCAGGTACTAGAATAAACTTGTGCAACATTAAAAGAAGCATTAAGCTCTCTGAGGTTATAATCAGCTAACACAGAAAATGACAGGTTGAACTGTTGAGTGCTGAAAGGTTTGGTGAGATTATCAGCTATTAGTCATAAGCTCTCCAATTACTTTTGACAAATCAACACGTACAAGAATGAGACAAAGAAAATCTGAAGATGAAACCTCCCACTAAGGTTCAAATGAAATCATGGCCTCACTGTTCAAACAGCCAGGCAGACTGCAGAGGATCAGGCTGACACTTAGCTGGCAGACGTTAAAGAGACTTTAACTTAGAGAAGCAAAATAAAAGAGGAGGATTGTGAAATCATTTACTGGAAATCCATTTTTAGCAAAAAAGACAAACTGACCACCAAGGTTTGAAAAAGAACATTAAACTACCAAGCATTCCTGCTTTCCATGGTACAATAGTTGATACTAGAGCAACAGCATGTTTGAGTACTCACCTCTGCAATTTGAAACCCTTTTTTTCCATTAGAAAACCTTAATTTTCTCACCTACATTGTTTTGATTCACGGCTGTGGGCAAACACGTAATCTCTCAATTTCTATGGTTACTGAGAGCAGTGAAAGGTTTACTGTCACAGAAAATGTGAATGTGTGAAGAGTAAAGACCCGATGATAATTAAAACTGACTTGCATTCTTTGAGTGACATTTTCCTTGTGCGCCGTGTGCCTTCAGGTAAGACTTGTTGAACAGGGTCAGTTTTTACAGGAACATAAAACTCCAATAAAATATGACACTCCTTGTCTATGTATTATTGAATTAGGTGTCCCTCACCCAGATCCCTCTTATTACTGTACAGTTTTCCCCCAAGTCTTTTGGTCTGTGGAATTATTTTACTGTTTTCTATTGCCATTATATTCAAAACATATAGAAAATCTACAAGCATAAATCTATACAGTCTATTTTTGTCTTTATTGGTCCTACAAGAATTATAATGCCTGTGCTACCCTGTATGAGTGCAAATGCCAAATCAAGCTAATGCGAATCTGAATCAATATGATTACACGCAGTTGCAGCAGTCGTCCATACCTCTCACACAGAGTAAGCATCCAGGAAACAGTGAGCCAGAAGAAGAGGATGAAGGCTAGCAGCGTACGTGCAGGGTGTTTGTTCATCAGTACCTTGAGAACAAAGCGAAAGGTGAAGTTGATATTGTTGAGTGAGCCTATGCTCCTGTAGGAAGCACTCAGCAGCACTTTGCTGTGCAGCAAGATGGCTCTGTGCACCAAGTACAAACGGAGGAACATCAGCACTGATAACAGCAGCTCCATGTTCATCAGGGCTTCGCTGGGATGGCTGGAAACACAGAGTGGAGAAGGAGTGGGAACAGTGGAAGAGGAGTTCACGTGGAGGCCCACCCCCCAGTATGATCCAACAGGATGGATTACACAAACCAGCAGCTCCAGGGTGATGACAATGACCCTGTGGCTTGTCATGGCAATACGCCAGTCCACCTGGTTGTGGTCAATGATGAAGAGCTGAGAGAGGAAGGTGGACAGTAAGGAGTAAAAATAGAAATAAAATTTTATCAAAGTGTAGCTGAAGATGTAAAACAATAAAATTGCAGTTTCATCTTTTTGTCATACTGTGGTATATAATTCATTAATATGATATAATAAATCATCAGTGAATCATTGGCTTCAGTAGCAGTAGCAGTAATATTCCTAGAGCTTCCTCTTTTCTATTACTTTTTTCTTATTCCACTCATTGAGACACTTTTGAGACAGTTTGAATGATTTAGTCTGTCACTTCTGACACCAGTTACACTGCGCATCATTGCACACTGCCTCTATTTCAGTCCCCACCCTAAGCTTGCCCTTCCTTATCTCCTCTGCACACTTGGACCGAACCCCTTTAATATCAGATGCACCCAACTTGTGGCCAAACTAAAGACTCCATAGGTAAGAAGCCAAACCCAGCAGACAAAACAAATGAAAGAAACAGCAAATTCTGCAAAGAAGTACAATCTTTACTGTTTCATTTCAACCAAATCCCTTCATGCATATTCAATTTCCACACAACTGCAGGTGTTTCGAAGTAAATGCAATTTGAACCAAGTTAATGTGGAGCAAATATTACTAGCATAATAAGTGTTGCAAAAAAAGGCATACTCACCTGGATGTCCTTATAATGGAAAGCTATAATGAGGATCATAAGACACCCGGTGGACAGGCTGATGGAGCAGTTGATAAACAACGGAATGCTTGAACCCTGAGAAGAAAACAGAACCATGAGTGATGAAATATAACAGGTCTGTTCATGGTTTCAAATATCAAGATTTTATGCAGCTCAGGAACTGAATAGCTGGTCATGCCTGCTGTGGCACTGACACGAGTAAAAAGGCTTGTAGAATATACAAATCAAGTGCTTCATCAAAGGGTTATTGTATCCTTCTAAGACCCAGCAATTCAGACTCAGCAATATCTGTGGAGGACAAGAGCCTGAGACCTCTACCTCAAGCACCGTTTTATGTAATCTATAAGTCCTATTGTACCGTCAAGGGGATTTCCTGGGCTTTCTATTGATGCAACTTTTCAATAAGGAGGATGTGAACATGATACACTGATGCACAAAATTCAATTAAGCCATTTGCCAGTTAGGCTCCAATGGCCCACCATAGGAGAATGGAATCAGAGTGGTGATAGGAATTAGGGTAGAACCACTCTGAGTCTAGATGCTAGTGGTGGTGAAGATAAAGATGGAGGCTTGGATGGAGCACTGAGTGACTTGTGTGAGGTTGAGATGGAGAGGAGGTGAGTTGCATGAATGTGTCAGCAAGGGAGAATGACAGGTATGCAGTGAAATGTGAAGTACAGTATGCAGAGTGGGGGCTGATTGGTTTGAAGGAAGTGGTAGAAAGGTGATTGGACTAGAGTCCGTTTTGAGTATGACAGCGTGGGAAAGTGGAAGTGATGTGAAGAACAGACGAGCAGCCAAACACCCAGGAAAGGAGGCAAATGAGTCATTAGAGCTTCAATCTGCTGAGACGATAAAAGGATTATCCCCTTCACAGGCTGGTGTCCTATACAGGAATTAATCAAAATGCTTCTTTCCTGTAACTGTGACTTTGGGTGTCATCATTTTGACCCTGCTCATGCTCCTCAAAAGCTAGTATGTCCTTTCACATTCCTGCTCTACTGTCTGACCCTCCTCCACCTCATCTACTGAGAGCACTAACTGTGACTCGCCTTCCACTGTTGTAAGTAAATCCTTTTTCCATCATTCAGCCCTGTGTCATAGCATCCATGATCACTTTTAGTGTCCAATCTGTTTTAATAGTCATAAAATAAAAATATCAGAAATCCACATCATTAAATTACATCACATCATTCTGTGATCAAGCAAGTCCTGATGGCCACTACAAGTAACAGAAGATACAAAATAAATAAATAACTATTCTGAAAACAATTATTGCTGTAACATTACTGTTAGCCAGTATGGGTTCCAGACTACTAACTAAAAAGAATAATCCATCCATCCATCTCTTATTCACAGCATAGAAAATGCATCAAATGTTTAAACTGAGATAATGTACCACTGTGTAGAAGCCCTCTTCTTTTAACAACAGTGCGTTAATGTCTGGGAACTGAGGACAGCAGCTGCTGGACTTTGGGAGAGGCATGTTGGCCCATTCTTGTCTGATGGAGGATTCTAGCTGCTCAGCAGTTCTGGGTCGTCTTTGTCATATTTTTCATTTCACGATGCTCCAGATGTTTTCACTTGATGAACTGTAAGCCATGCTTTTGTAATAAATGGAGTAAATAGTTTAGCATTGCCTTGCTGAAATATGCAAGGCTTTCCCTGAAAAAGCCATCATCTTTCCAGGTGTGTAAGCTGCCAGATCCAAAGGCACTAATAAACCACCAGAGATGAAGGCTTTTGAAAGGTGCACTGATAATGTCTTTTAGTCCAGAGGGTGAGGCATTTGAAAAAGAATTTCAAATTTCAGTTTGTCTGACTACTGTGTTCCACTTTGTCTCAGTCTTTTTAAAATGAGTAGGAGTCCAGAGGCATTTCTGGATCTTGTTCATGTACGGCTTCTTCTTTGCATTACACAGCTTTAACCTGGATTCATGGGTGTCACGGGGACCAGTGTTCACAGACAGTGATTTCTGGAAGTGTTCCTGAATCCATGCTGTGATCTCCATGAGATATTCTTGTTTTTAACGCAGTGCCGCCTGAGGGCCTTAAGATCAGCGGTATCAGATGCAGATTTGGGGCTTTGTTGCTTACGCACAGAGATTTCTCCAGATTCTCAGTCTTTTCATGATATTGTGCACATTACATGATGAGATATTCAAAATCTTTATGTTAAGGAATATTATTCTGAAATTGTTTGGAAATCGTATGGAGACGCTTTTATTTCGTTTGCGGACTGGTGAACCTCTGCCCATCTTTACTTCTGAGAAATTCTGCCCAAGATGTTCTTTTTATACCCAGTCATGTTCCTGACCTGCTGCCAATTCATCTAATTAGTTGCAAAATGTTTTTGTAACCAATTAACTTTTTGCTTTTTGTAACTGTTTTTGTCACTCCCACCCCAACCTATGAGATGTGCTGATACTCATAAAATAATCACGTAATGTTTTTGTTTCATTGTCAATAAAGACTTTCTCTTCTGTTTTTATTTATATTTTGCACAGCATCCCAACCTTTTCTGAATTTCAATTGTAATCATAAAATATAATATTTGGAAAGTATTTCAGTAAGTGCATTTTTAAACTGCCTCCTTGTTCAAAGATAAAAACAAACAACAACAACACCCCCCCCCCCAAAAAAAAAAAACAAAAAATAACAGAAAAA
>VOQJ01018038.1:0-10110 GCA_015052665.1 Apistogramma diplotaenia | reverse complement strand
TATATTCTGCAAAATAATGGCTGGTGAGAGCCAAATGGTGTTTCCTGTATGGGACGACATCCAAAAAACCATTTATGTTCAATCAGATCAGCCTATCACCAACTCCGACTCGACTTTCTTTGTGACCCTAAAGCCTGCAGTCTTGGAATCAATCAATCACACACACACACACACACACACACACACACACATACACACACACACAAAATGGTGACTAAATGCTCGATCTATCCATCTCAATGTGTGGAAATCTTTTCAAACTGTAAAGTAATTTCATTAAAAAGCAGCAGAAAAGATGACACAAGGTCACATCCAAGTCAAAGTGCACCCTCCTGGCTGTAGCACAACCAAAGTCAAGACACAGAGACCATTAGGCTGGCCATGCAAACACTCTAATTATACACTAAATGATGTGGAAAGATCGCCTGAAGTACCGTTAACAATCATGCTGCAGGGGAAGAGGTGAAATGTGGAAAAATACTCCATAAATAGCCTTGTTTCCGTGCATAACCATGAATAGGTTTACTTGAATATAACTTTATAGAAAACTGTTAACCTTCATAGGGTGGCTCCAAATATTTGCGGCAGCATACGTACAAATGACTTTACAAAGTAATAATATTTGGCACACTCCCAGCAGCTGCAAAAATGCTGTATTTCATTAAGGCAACGGTTATATGATCAAAAAGAAAATCCTCCATGAGTCCACGGTGCAGCTCACATTCACAGCTTTGACACTGCATGAAGTTAAAAAACATGAATCCTGGCATGGATTATATGGTTAAATCAGAACTGAATCCTCTCCAAAATAGTATGCTTTTACTGCAGCGGAGAACACTTTTCCAGTGCATCAGCATTTCCATCATACCAAAGCTGATGCCTGCTGTTCGCAGCAGTCAAACACCACCTGCTCTTGGTGCATATTTGTAAACTGAAATTTCAAAGTCATGTTTATGACAGTACATTTAACATCCATAATTCTCCAGGTCCACCTCCCTGAATGCATCAGGCATTGTGATGCACTTGGTGTGCATTAGAAAAGTGAGGCTCTCTGACAGTGTAATCAATCACTGACTTCCCAGCATGGATGTGGTCTGATGTTCTGCAGCATGCATAATAATTTTTTTTCCACATGTGGAACTGGTATGTGCTGCAAATCAGGGGAAGTCAGTAATTTGTTGATTGTGTAGACTGGCATTGTTATCCATTGAGATCTGCATGTTAATGTCATGAGTCTGTGCTACCAAATAGTCTGTCTGGAAATGGACTAACTAATCAGTGGGTCAGGGAGGTTCAAAGCCCAGCTGCAGGTTATCCTGTTGTGTTGTGTGTTAGTCAAGAAAGCTGTTAAGAAAACATTTAAATCCAGTTATCTACTGAAATATCCCCTGAATAAAAGACAACCTAGGTGTGTGTGTAAATGCAAATCATGTTCAGCTCTTTTAATAACACAATTAGTTGACGCACTGTTGAGATGCTGCTTGCCTGCAGCAGCGCAAGTCTTAACAGGCTTTAGTTCCAGTGAATTATGCTGGAAACGGTTATTTTGTTAAATTATCATTTGATTAGGAGTCCAAGGGCAAATAGTAATAGAGTGGCCAGCTGAGAACACAACGTGAGCTTACTGATTCGCCTGCTCTTTTCACAGCAGAGCTGAGTAAAGGGGACCTAACTTTCCAGAGCAGATGCTGAAATTTAAACGCGTTACAACTTGCGCAGTAATATGTCACACCTATTAGAGCGTGGACTTTAAGACTGTTCACTTGAATCCATAAAATATGAAATGCAGGTGACAAGAGAGGACGACTATAGAGATATGGGACTATAAAATAAAGTTTTCAGGTATTATATTTAATTTCAAATGTAAATTGTCGATTTCGTTATGCAGGTAATACATGAAAGACATTAGTGTGTTTCGTTTCTTAAACCTACCGGTTTATAAACATAGAGACGTAATTCGGCGTGGATTATCATGAGCAGTATCCCGAACACAGCAGTGCCCAGAGCCCACGCGCACAGGCGCTTTTTATCCTCTAATAATAACTTTCTGTCTCGAAGTCTGTACAGGTCGTCTCCCTCCATGTGAGTTGTCCGTTTCCCGGGAATTGTCAGTGGCACCGACACATCTGCAGGATCCCCACAGTTTCGACTGATCCGCCCATCGCAGTTTACATAGTCCACTTTGGAGTCGCCGTGCAGGCTGCGGTTGGTCATCTCCATCTCCAGAGCGCACGCGAGACGTCAGCCTGCTCCTCTCTCCCCGTGGTCGCCCTTCGCTGCTCCGTCCTATGTTCTCCCTTTTGCTTTCCTCCCCAACTGGGGAAGGCATAGTCTGATGGGAGAGTCGTGTAGCAAGCCCTTCTCACGTGCGTTGCTCCTCGAAGTAGCGGGTTTACCAAAACTCTATCGTGCAATTACAATCCAGCCCCGTCGGCGTGGAGCGGTTACGCGCACTCATCACGTACACGTGCACCACACTACGTCTTTGCGGACTTTGCGCTCTTATTTGCATGCGTTATTATTTTTAAGCGTGTGCATCAGACTGATACACCTATTCTTAACTCACAGGTGTATGTGCTTGAGTTAGTCGTGCGCTTCAATAACGCTTCGTTGATTTAAGGTACTGGAAGGCTGCAGGTGCATTGAAATATGTTCTACATTTCTTTTTTTGATTTGGATCAAGTTGATCAGAAAAGAGGCAGATCGGAGGGGGGAAATGCCACATATCATGGAGCTTAATATTGTAATCTCTATGCTTTTAATTTATGAAAACGCACTACAATCGTGGAGCGCTCAAGCTCCAAAATAGCTACATAGCCTTTGAATGGATGAGTGACTTAATCTGCCGACTTGTTGAAGACAACCTTCACCGACACCGCCAGTAATTCGTTGCCGTCTTTGTTTTGAAATGTTTTTCTGAAAGCAGTTTTTGTCTTTCTTGCATTTTTAAAACATTCCTGTAAATAAGCCTATTTATTTCTGTATGTCTTTATTTCCTGTTATTTAGTTGCACATATAAGTCCCCTACAGACCCAAAACGAAAAGTGCGGCACAACCTGTCCCCTAAACTTTTTTCAACTTTGTCTGAGGATGAACAACGCCGTGACCTTCAGCTATGTGACGCATCCAGCGCATTGGAGTACTTCCGCTGACGGCATCCTGCTGGTCCCGCTGACGGCAGTAACAGTACTACCCAAGGATACTTTCAGGCAGAGATTTTATACTGACAGGCAATTTCCAAGCCAAGTAAAAACACAAATTAAATAAATAAATAAAATTAAAAACACAAACAACATTTAAATGCAAAAGCAAAGACTTTACTGAGAAGTAAAGGTTGTACAATTAATGTCAGAACAATATTTTCATGTAAAAGCTGCATGGTTTAACAAATAAAAGCCAAGAAAAAACTGAGAACAAATCAATAAACTCGTAAGCTTCACAGTGGCGTAAAATGGAAATAAATATGCATCAATTCATGGTTTATAAAGCTGTAGCAGATTCTCATAGCAAATAATAAACAATATAAAAGTCTTGGCCATAAGCAAATCGATTTAAATTTTTTTAAAAGTGACACAGATATTCTGTATATTACAGCAGAGACCATTTAAGCTATTAAATAAAAACGATCATGTTTGGCAAAGTGAGATATGAAATATACAGCGACCAAGTTTTAAAATATATATATACAACTGAATGTACTGTATGTGGCTTGAGTGCCATCTACTGGTGGCTAAATAAATTACAACAAATACGACAAGGTTATAAAGTGCTCATCTCTTGTGGTAATATTTACAGGAAGCTTCTACTTAATATACAGATATTGTCAATATTGCTACAGTAGTTTAAAACCCTGAATCACATTTTACAATGATTAACTGTGACTTATACACAAATTTACAACTGGTAGACTATGGTAAAATGTAAAAAAATATATATTTTTGGCATTAAACATATTGCTGAGAAATCCTGAGTTATTTCAAGCACCCAGTGACTGGTTTCATTCTTGTTGAGTAGAATTCATTAGCATAAAATCAGAAGTGCGAACAACAGTTTGAATTAACTGAGTGCAGCGTAACAGCCATCAATGGCTAAGAAAGTGGAATGATTTCAAATTGTGAAAGAAATAACTAAAAACGTTACTTTAAAAACTTGGACCTTTTGGTCCAATTTTTGCTATACTTTGGCCTGACATCAGATGGCTAAGCTTATAATGCTCACACAGCCCCCCCATCCCCCCCCCCCTCCCCCAGCCTTGCCCACCCCACAGTTCATGACTGGTGAACTACTCCTTCCCTGCTCTCCTTGGCTGCAGGGGGGCCTGAGGGATGACGAACTGCGAAAAGCTGCGTGGCAAGACGTAGTATCCAACAACCTGCTGGGTCGGAGGCGGTGGTGCAGTGCTGAGGAACACTGGAGCACGCTTCTTGTACTGAGGCCACACTGGTGTGGGGTGGTAGATGACCTGAAGGTTAGCAGGCACCTGAACAGAGAAAAAGACTGCAATGAGGACAATAAATGTGAAAGGACCTGGAAGGAAGGAAAAGTGTGAACCACTTGGATCAAAATGTACTAAAAGCAGTCACCTATTATTACCACACAGTATGTTGTCATTTTTATGAATAAGGCCAATGTTATTCAGTTTATGTTTTCTAATCACAACAATTTTTTTAGACGAGACAGTTATGTAAACCAGACAGGTATTTTTTCAAGTGGACATTAAAGTTGAAGTCATCAGACTGTTAATAACTGAACTTAAAAAAAACTACACTTCTTCCACCAGAACTCTTTCAGCAGCTCAGCTCACTGGATTTATGGAGGCACATTGCTGTGGAAGAGACACTAAAACTGTGTTTCAGACAGCAAGGTGATACAACTCACCGCAACAGCATAACAGCAGGCTAGGACTGACTTTGATGAACATGAGCAAGCAAGATTAAACAATGCTGACCTACTAGCTCAGTGAAACACTGAAACACACTGGATGTGTCTTGTAACACTAGATTGAAAGTAATAATACAGCCCTCAAAGCTACATTTAAAGCACAAAAGAATCCAAACAGAAAAAGGGGAGCGAGATAAACTTACCATATTTCTTGGGTATTTGACCCTATGTGATCCATCTTCATGTGGCTTCCGAATCCTGGGCACCATGGTTATTTTGTAGGTTTCATCTTGTGCTCCCTTCTTCCGTCCCTTCTCAGCGACCTCTTCTTCTTTTTCTGTCTGTCCCAGCACCTCCCCATCTTTGGCCTCCTCCTCCGTGTCACTCGATGCGGCTGAACCACAATCCGAAGATGTAGCAGAGTGGTAATCTGAAGTCTCCTGGCTTAGGGAGTCCACATCCAGGTCATGCTTCACACACTCCTCATTCTCCTCTTCCTCCTCCTTGTCAAAAGAAGCAACTCTGAAGGGACTGTTGTTTTCTTTAGCTCTGCAAAAAAGAGATAGATTTTTATGTCATGTCACCCATTTTCAAATCTCATTTCCTACTGTCATTTCACATACTGCATCATGATTATGACTTGATCATAATTCTTGCTAGACTTAGAAATGTCTGTTTCGCTCTCTGCCTCTGCAGGCACCCAGTGACTCACCTCGCAGACACCTCCAGCGGATCAATCCACAGTGTCATCTCAGACGGAAATCCCAGGTTGGTGGGCGTGATGCTGCTCGCTCTGCATGCCTGCAGGATGGTGTCGTCACAGGGTATGGTCCTGTTTATACGAATGCACCTGTTGAAATACAAACATCAAAAGTTAGGACTGTTCTTTGTTTGCAGGAAAAAGTCATTCAGTGACTGTGTCGACGTTTAAAGAGCCGTTACCTAAATGCTTGGCCTTTGCTGGGACAGTCAGGGTACCAGTGGTCTTTGTATTTTTCACACAGAAGTTTTTGTAGGTTTTCTGCAAACAGCTCTGCTTTGGCCCCATCGAGGTCACCACGTGACACAGCCATACGTTTGAGGAAGTCAACTCCAGCCTTGATCTCTTGCTTCATGGTGACTGTAGAGAGCGAAAGAAAACCACAATTTGTCCATGTTATTCTGTGCATTTGTTTTGTTTTTTTGGTGTTTGTTTTTTTGCTAGCAAACTGCAACTTCAGTGAGGTGGAAGACCGTGACATCACACCTCCCTGTGCAGTTGCTCTGCGACAACAAAAAGATGAAGTTTGTAAACAGGCAAATGAGTTGGAACCTAGTGCTGCAACGGTGACATCCAAGTAATTTGACCATGCAAATCCAATGAGGTCATTGCACTGTTTATTTTTTGATAGCATGAGTGTCATTTTGACCAGAGAAAGAAAATGTGCTCAGCGAGGCCAAGGCAATTCAAGCTTTGAAGCCAACCTAGCTGACTGTGCTAACATCTTGCTGTTATCCCCGACAAGAAAGTCAAGCCTTGAACCTTGAGACGCAAACTATACTTTATTATTGTGGCTTGGAACGTGCTGCTACTGCTTCAGCCTGTGTAATGTGTTGTGACAGAAAATTATTATTTTCTCTGCTAGATGCAGCCACAGCCTTCGCTTAAGAGCAGCTATGAGTTTGTGACACAAGCAGTAACTTTAAATCCCTAACAAATGTTTTGCTGTTGCATGAACTATGAGAGCATCAATGTGTTATCATCCTTGGATGTTGAAACAGCAGCTTGGACATTCAAGTTTATAATTTGTCTGCGAGGTAAACAGGGACAGACTGCTTGCTCGCTTGTTGATGTTCACTGTGTTTTGCAGTTTTCTCCTCACCAACACAGCTTTCCCACTAAACTTTAATGCATGTTGCAACATGCTGCCCTGTAGGATTTTTGTTGTTATTATTGATGCTCTTATTTCCTCTTCTTTCAGATTTCTGTTTCAGAAGCTAAAAAAAAGGTCCCTGAATTATTCTGATTATGATTCTATTAATGTTTTTTTAATGCAACTTGACCATTATTTTTCTGTTTACCCTTTAAACCAGAAGAAGGTGGTTGAGTAATTGGATTGCATGCAGCATTAACAATTTAGCCAGGGATTTAAAAGAAATTCAAATATTCTGGACTATAAGATAATTTGAGGATTGTGGTATAGGCGACTGTAACAGCTGTTTAAACGCTGAGTCTGCTGATCGGGTGATGGGGACGGAAGTAGCTGAACTTTTTTTCTCTCTTTAAGATCAAACATCAAAGATACTTTCTTTTCATAGCAGGCTAACACGTATATTACATTCATTTTGACTTTGGGTATTGACACAAATAAATTAGCAGTTTATTATCAAGATTACCCTAAATTTTATAAACAGATGGAAATGATGGATTGCTGTCAAACAAGCAGTAAGTTAATGATGCTAAAGTGAAGGAATGGCTCTTTTATCATTGATTAAAAAACACATTTATTTAAAATTCCACCTGGATTACTGAACCACTGGTATGAATACATTATAATATTTGCCAATAAATGGTTGTTGTTTATGATATTCTTATTTAAAATTCCTGGTTTATCTTGAGACAAGTTTTGTCCTTGCATTTGGGTCATCGACAAACTAACATCCCACACATAACTGCTAGTTTATTATAATGCTACTAAAGAGAGATGGCTGGTATTATACAGTTGACTGATTTACGCTTTAGCGGAACTTAAACGCATCACTGATAGTTTGTCCTATTACTTGGGTATAATCAGAAGTTTAGTGATCTCAGTAAGAGGTATCAATCTGTACATCGTGTTTGTGAGGTGCTCAGTCTGATGCTGTTTTGATTCTGCATCCAAAAAAAACAACTTGACCTATTTTCAGGCTCGGGTTGGTCTCGGCTGCGGGTTTTAATGTTTAACTGCCGAGGTGAAATGGTGTTAAATATCGGTCTGCTAAGGGGAGACTAGGTGACCCGATTTTTGTTGTGGTTTTGTCGATATTCATCTTGCCTCTGAGTGAAGCAGACGGGGACACGATGTGATACGTGTTCACGTGCTTATGGACAGCTGTCCGTGGATATTAAACAAAACCAAGACAAAGAAATAAGAAAAGGGAATTAAACAAATATATACCCCCGAGTCCGCTGTGATGAAGAAAACCTCACGCTACAGAGTGGAAATAACGCGTTTTGAGTTTTCTGGCGGCGCGGAAAGCCCCCGGTGGAAATTCAGAGTTTGTGAGAAGAAGCTTACAGCTGTACGCAGTTCAACTAAACAGCAGGTTTTGACCTGTTGGTCGTAGTTACAAGTGAATTACTAACGGGTTTTCCCGGGGTGACGTACCAACAACTAAAAAAAGTTTTAAAATATTAAGCGAACTGTGTTTACAATTAAAAAAATCAAATTAAATAATACGGCGATGTAACAACTCAACACGCCAAACTAAACACTAACAATTTAAGCACTTCAAAGCTAAAGAAAAGCGAGTACTCACACTTTAATGGTGTCCTCAGGTCTCTCCACTTGCCGTAGCCTCCTGCCCCTCGGTGCTGATGCGCTGCTCTGTGGTGGCACGTTTCTTCCTTGTTCTCCTCGCGACTAAAGAAACAGAGACGTAAGATTACCGTCAGCGTGACTCACTTCCTTCGCTCCGCGAGTGAACAAGCGCTGACTAGCTCCCTCCCGCCCGGCCCAAATATGGACTACCGTTACAGCTGATGAGCGTGAAAGAGAGCGGAATCACTCTGGGTGCCGCTTTTCTAGCCTAAACAGCGGAAGAGGGTGGCGTGGCGTGGGGCGCTGTGTCCCTCCCACTATGGTGAAAACATAAATGTACTTCAAAGTTGTGTTGTCATCGAAACTGTGAATCAATTTGCAACTGCGTTTTTTTTAGAAAGTGCTACACAAAGAAACTATTTATTACAATTAACTGAACTTAACATGAACTTGGTAACATAGTTTGAAACGCGAGTTTGTTAGATACCTGCCGCTTCATGTAGCAGCATACTCCATCGCAAATGAGAGGTTAACTTAATTGAGTATTCACAGGCTAATTATTACCGAGGGCAGCTCTAACGTTGAGTTACATTGCTGTGGGCACAGTGTCAGTATTTGCATAAGCATTACAGTTAACTGAAATTAAACATGAGCGCTTACCTCCACTCTCCCCCACCCACCCACACACACATGTCGCGGCGTAAGACAAATACTGCAAGCCAAAGTTTTCTCTTAAAAATAAAAGCACGGCAGTATTCCCGATACGGTGGAAAGCCTGGAACTGGCTGTAGCCAAACGGCGAGGGGTCTCAGACAGGGCCAGTTTTGCCTGGGCAATGTTATTATAACGGCCATCCTATATTTGAAAATAAATTGATAAATATGACAATATAAAATGTCAGATTTTTGGCGAGTCTATTTGTTAGTTACTTTAATAACTGAACTACTCACGGGAACCTGCACGGTTTAGGAAACTTCAGGACCGTAACTGCGGTCCTGAACTTTCCCGTCTTCTGGTTTGATGTGTTTCCCCTGCCGTGTGCGCGCGCGAACTGTCTCTTTTTGGAGAAGTTTATAAATCTGGATGCCGTCTTAATCGCAGTGACATTTACGATTTACCGATTTTGGTTTGTGTGGGTCTAATAATAAAAAAGTTTCAATGACAGTAAAAACCTCTTTTTCAAGAGAGACTTGGATAAGAGGGTTGGCGGTGGTGACAAATATAAACGTAAACAAACAGCCTACTATATAACTCACACGCAATACAACCGAGAGAACAACAACTATCGTATAATATGCAATAACACCATCACACGCAAGTAAGAATACAAGTAGCAATTACTCAGACCAAGATAACTATTGTCTTGATCATTTAAAATGGACTGAAACTCCCCGTAATGACCAGTTCTGCCAATTTCAGGTCCTTACGATAAAGTGAGCGGGTGTTGTTCCAGCTTAAAACCGACGTTTACGTTAAGATGTGCATGTCTGAATGCGGCTTAAACTGAAAAAGGAGAAGTGAATGAAAACGGAACTTGATAGTAAAATAATTACGGTAATAAGGTAAATGTAAAACTAGGACTTTAACCAGGATCACTGCGACTAAAAATGGACCTGACTGCTATAAAACCACTGTTATTCTTGTATGAAGGCGGATATATTGATATGACCTTTTCACGAACTACCATCAGATTGTGTGGCAGCCGTTCATGCAGAAAATACATAAAATA
>VOQJ01018034.1:0-11620 GCA_015052665.1 Apistogramma diplotaenia | reverse complement strand
GTGCGTGTGTGTTTGTGTGTGTGCGCGCGTTTGTGTGTGTTTAGGTGATGGGTATTGGACAGCCAACTAAATTCTCGTCCTTGCGCACGATGCACGGATCCACCATCAAGTACAGCTGTGACAGCAGCCTGGTGGTGAGAAAGCACTCATGTACACACACACACACACACACAATCCAAACAGGCAGCCATTACATCTACTGCACCTGGCAGCTAAGTGTTGCCATAGCAACTAGTGTCATCACATGGTGACAACACCGTTCCTGGAGGTTGGCTGATCCAAGCTACTGTAGCAGCTCTCCTGGATTTGTTGCCCATAACTGACTGAAAACCAGGTTGACCATCTTTCACTGTTAGATAAGTTTTATTATTATTAAGTTTTGTCATATTTTGGCTTCAGACAAGCTTCAAGGGTGGGCAAGAAGGACCCAAACAGAGGACTCAGACGGGCAAAACTTAAACCTTTATTTGGTGGGAAACTAAAGTCCATGAACAGAATCCAGAACCAGCAACATCGAAAGTCTTCAACCAGGCACATGAAACGCACAAGGGAACAGACATGGTGAACTGATCTCTGACACGGGCTATGTAGACACACAAGAACTCCTGGGGTCAAACGACAGCTGGGAGTAAGAAAGTGACAAAGGAAGGACAACAACTACCAAAATAAAACACTGATGGAGGAGAGAAAAGGAAGAGAGGCAACTAAGTGATAACAAACACCACAGAATCCTCAGGAACTAATACTAACGTTAGGGTGGCAGGGTTATGGTGTTTCACCTTGAAGTTTTAATGATTATTCTTCTGTATTATTTTAATTGTACTCTATGACTTAGAGCTCTGAAAGCTTTTAAATAAATTTTTTCCAAGGCTCTTTTTTCATCTTTTATTAAGATGCTAAACAACAGCAAAGCAGGTTGAGGCCGAGTCCTCAGGTGACTCATTTAGCTTCACTTTGTTGCAGCACCCAGAGCGCCTTCTGTTTCCAAACAGGTAACAACCAATCACAGCAGTACGAAGCATCTCTTCGGCCAACAACAGTTTAGCACCGGAGACAACACTGGATCCTGTCTTTGGCTTCTCTTTTGGTTCAGATCAAAGCAGAAATCTGTTTGTCTTTTAGTTTTCGTCCTTTTCCTGCAAATGATTATAAAATAAATCCTGACGTCTCACACAGGAAAGTCAGGGCTGGAGTCACAGAGGAAAATCTCATTTTTTTACAGTGTGTGTTTACACTGGTTCATGTCAGTCATGAACAGATATTGCAGGAGCTTAGTCACTGTGTGGTCATCATGTTTTATAAACACACCTCTCACTGAACTCCTTTTAATCGACTCATTAATCATGTGGTGATCGTGCAGATTTGTAAACACCACATGTTTGATCACGAGGTGGATTCATTCGTTTAAGTGTGTGTGTGTGTGTTCAGGGGTCTGTACTGATAAATAAAAATGAAGCCCGGATAGTGGAGCGCTACCTGACCTTCAAAGAGGGCGTGGCCTACGGGATCGACCACCTGCTGGAGCCTCCTGGCCTCGGAGCGTTCTGCGACAGCATCGACAACAGAACCACCTACGTTAGTAACACTAACTGTGCTACTTCTTTGACGCTGCTGTTTAATCGGTTCTTTAGTTTTGCTTTAGGCAACTTAGCTGCCAAACGGAAAATCAGAAACCTGCAGCAGAACCAGGCTGAGGGAGGGGCGGCCATCTGCCGCCACCGGTCGGGGGCTGGGGGGGGCAGGACAAAAGACATGCCGTGGAAGAGAGCCAGAGATTAATAATAACTAATGATTACATGCAGAGTGGAGTATAAACACTGAGAGTGAAAACAGGTAAGAGAAGAAGTACTCAGTGCATCATGGGAACCCCCCCAGCACCTGAGGCCTATTGCGCAATAATTAAGGGAGGGTTCAGGGTCACCTGATCCAGCCCTAACTATCAAGCTGACCAAAGAGGAAGGTTTTATTTGATAATGATGTAAAATTCCAGGAATGAACAACAGGTAAATAAACGTATGAATTAGATCACTTGGAAGTAAACTGCCAAGGCTTTCACGTCTCTACGGCAACCATGGAGTAACATTTTAGCCCAGCAAGTAGGTCTCATGATAAATAATCATTATATCTTCTGTTAAATTCACTTCAGAGTCAGCCTGTTAAACACTGGCAGTGTCTCAGACTCGAGACTCGAGCTTCTTGTCTTTAATATTTCAGGGACGCTGTGGAAGCTGCTTTTTCACCCCTCCCTGTCTCCTCAAACACCATGACACGGTAAGGCCTGCCAAAGCATGCGAGCATTAGCCACTTGTAAATAAACTCTGGGAGAGAAATGCCCTTCTCGCCTTCTTCCAGGGAAAGAAGGAGCACTGTTTGAACCTTCACAGGTACGGCAGATACCCACGCTGGTACAGTGACCTGGACGATCATTTCAGCAGGTCAGGCTGTAAGAGAGTTTGCAGCTTTCCATCCTGGGTCCAAAAGTGCTGCGAAAACCACTACGGCCGAGACTGTCAAGGTAAGAGAGGACGGGATCATGGCAGGTATGCGAGGAATGATGCTTGTGTTTGTACAGAGCTGTCGCTGTTTTTCCTGCTTGGTTAATGCTTAGAAAGTCACAGGGTTTAGTTTGGAAATTCACCTCCAGAAACAGCAACATCTTTCTACAGTGACAATGTATTTGCCACCTTCTTGATTTCTTATTTTTTGCATAGTTGTCACACTTGCACGTTTCAGATCATTAAACATTGTTGAATCGTGAACTCTGACCTTAACTGATGTTCTTGGTTTCTTTGGTGACCTCCTGGATGAGTTGTTGGCCACTGCTGTGAAGGTTCACTGCTGTTTTCTCCGTTTGTGGGTAATGGCTCTCACCAGTTTACTGGAGTCACAAAGCTTTAGAAATGGCTTTCCAAACTGAGAGATGTCAGTGACTTTGTTTCGCCGCCGTTTCTTTAGAGCGTGACGTGATGGGCTCTTTCTTTCAGCGCAAAATCACAACAAACTGTCGCCTCAAGGTGCTTTGTATTGTAAGGTAAAGACGCTACGATAACACAGAAAAGCTCGATACCCTGTGAGCAAGCAGTTGGCTGCAGCGGGAAGGAAAAACTCCCTTTTAACAGGAAGAAACCTCCAGCAGAACCAGGCTCAGGGAGGGGCAGCCATCTGCCACGACCGGTTGGGACTGAGGGGAGAGACAGGACAAAAGACACACTGTGGAAGAGAGGCAGAGATTAATAATAACTAAAGCCTAAATGAAGTGGGGTATAAACCGAGTAAAAATAGGGGAATGAAAGCCTCTAGGCCTGTAGCAGCATAACTAAGGGTCATCTGATCCAGCCCTAACTATACGCTTGATTAAAAAAAGTCTGAAACATCAGAAAGGGAGCAAATACTTTTTAACAGCACTGTAGAAGCAAGCCATCTTGGTAATGCCTATAGGCAGTGATTTTGAAGCCGCTGGAATAAAACACAAGTTTAATTTCAGAGGTTACTGGAACATGAAAGGTGCATGTTTAGCTGCCATCTGTGTCTCTGCAGAGTTCTCCCACAGATTTCTGTTCAGGAGTCTTTGTCTCATTAGCGAGGATGTTTGGAAGAAGAAGTTTGTGTTTTGACCCTGTTCTCCTGCCTGTTACAGTGTGTCCAGGTGGTCTGGAATCCCCTTGTAGCAAACACGGGGACTGCAATGACGGTGTCCTCGGTAGAGGAACCTGCAGGTGCCACAGCGGATTCAGAGGGGAAGCCTGCGAGCTGTGTGCCGCTGGCTTCTATGGCCCTAACTGCACAGGTACATCAGAGTTTAGGATAAAAAGACAGTGGGAAAACAATGAAAGCGCAGCCTTTGCAGATACCTGCATTCCCAAGGAACTGAACTTTAGTTGATTGAACCCAAAGGCAGAATAAAAGATGGACACCGTGGTGTCACACAGTGGGTTGTGAAGTCCTGCGGAGCTGTTCTCTCATTAGCTAGTGAGGTGTCATGAACCCGCACTGGCAGCAATGAAATGTAGCTGCAGCTTCGAGCTACACATTTGTGAAGTCTGCAGGTGCTAACTTGACTGTGCAGAGGTGCTGCAGAGGTGGATGGATGTCTGACCTGACCACACCTGCCGTGCTTTCTCTCGCTCTCGCTCTCGCTCTGCGAGACTGCAAACGTGTGCAGACTTTTACTTCGCGGTATAAAATAGACACATCTGGGCTGTAAATCATGCAAAGCTGTTCTAGTGGAGTGCACAAATGCAAATATGGAGCTGGAAATGAGAACTTAAATAAGAGCCTTTGAGGAAAGTCCCCTTAATGTGCAGTTCTTCTTTTTATTTTCATTTATTTGTCATTGCAGTGCCATGCAGTGATCACTGATGAACAAGAACATTTGTTAACGAGCCATCGTTACCTCGATGGGCTGATTATCATCTTGACAATGACTTCTTAAAACAGCTTCCTGAAATTAGACCAAATAATCATCACAGCCGCTGCACTCAGGTGATGCAGCACAGCCAAAAGGAACTGGCATCAGTGAAGACTGAATCTGGAATTCTCATTTCACAGCTTCCTTCTCCATCCTCACACCTCTTCCTCACAGCTCTCCCACCTGACTGGGATGAGCTGAGGAAGTGAGAAGACATGTTGGTGTAATGAAAAGCAGCAGCTCTCTGCCGCCTGCAGGGGGCAGACCTCAAAGATGTGTTACAAAATCTCAATCATAAATCTGGTGCACACTCTGGATGATTTTGGTAAGAAACTCGGTGATGTAAACAAAAAAAATGAAGGTGCCCTTTGATGTCTCCACCATGGCTGCGCTGTGACCCTTTAATACCCCCTGAGGGGGGAAAAAACCCTAAACAAATCTGGCATCAGCAGACAGTCTCACCCCCATCAGCTCTCCAGCAGTCTGTCACCATGGCAACATTCCACACTCACCATCACACAGCTGGGTGTGCTTCCAGCTCAGGACAAACCTGCCAGCTGTCTTCACTTAGAGTCGAACCACCGCATCAGAATTTTAAAAAATGGCTGCTGATCTTCGTCTGTCTTAGTTTCACCGATTTTATTGCACCCGCCTCTGCTCAGTGGTTCCCGACAGGGGGACACAGGCGCGTCACTTTGGAGGGGACGGCAGAGGTGTCGATCAGAGCTGGAATCGATTCGAGACTCTTCGTCACTGCGGGAACAAAACACGCTGCCGCTGTCGCTCGGTTCATCCTGCGCTGATCGAGAAAACTGAAGTGAGCCGCTGAGTCTCTACAAGGAGCGCTCTGCAGCTTTAAAGTGAATGTGTTAAGGCTGCATGACACTTTCAGAAATGTGTGCACATTTATGAAAGAAAACAACAAAATGAGTCTTCGTGTCAGCAGTAACACAAACCCGATCGATAAATGCTGATGAGAATTCTAAGGTGGCTGCTGTTACCTCAGAGAGTCCCAGGACTGAGTCCAGAATGATCTGTAGAACCTCTGACAAGGCCTGAAAGCTTAAAATGTTTGGGCAGTTCAAGCTGGTGTGCACCAGTCAAGCTGCCGTTTGTCTGCAACGGTCACAGGGTGACCAAACGTAACCTGTGCAGGATGTTGACCTGTAATAGACCGCACCAAGATCCTCCTGACAAGCCTCTGTTGGAGTGTGGCTGTGCAGTCGATTTATAACAGACCTCCCCAAATCTTAGAGACCAGTCCTTTTATTAATGGATCAGGGAAAATCAAAGTGTGATTTTGGTGGTTTGTTGGGGAACAATGGAAACATTGTTGCCCAACGAACCACCATTTTTAATGAAGAAACATCATCAAAGTAATAAATCCTTTATCCTATATTGCAGCAGTTAAAATACTAGAATAGAATAGACTAGGATGCCTTTATTGTCATCATACAGCTGTACACTGAGATTGTACCAGTAATAATATCTGGCAGACAGATGATATATTGTATTAAGGAGGGTGACTACATGTGGCATTAAAAGCTTCTCTGGCCTCATGGCAGCAGAGCTGAATCAGTGTGTTAGAGAAAGTGCTCTGCAGCCTGTCCAGTGGTGCAAAGGGTGTTCAGCATTATCCGTAATGGATAACAGCTGGGTTAGTGACCTCATGTTTCTCCCTCTCTACAGCGAGTGATAGAAAATCTTCATCACTGTGCTGCACACACTGAAAGACCTCAGCTTCCTTAGGAAACAGGGGCTCATCCCTCTGTGTTGGTCTTCCAGTTCATTCTGCTGGTGATGTGGATGCCCAGGTACCACGTCAACATCCTATCCCGGGATAGACATGGGCTGCATAATCAACCAGTACTCTGTTGTCCCCCTCCTGCCCATCACTAATACATCCGCCCACTGCAGAATCATCAGAATAGTTCTGTAGGTGTTGTGATCCGGAGTACTGCTGTGCCAGGTGAATGGAAACAGCTCCGTCCTCCGTGAAGTTCCTGTTCACCGTATCACCAAACCAGCACTGCCCAATCTCACATACTGCAGCCTATGTATCAGGTGGTAGGTAATCCCTGAGGTGGTGGATGTGTTTCCTGTAGCTTCTCTCTGTGGCTTATAATCCTCAGGAAGCTCAGGACTTCAGCCTGCTCTAAATGCTTTTTTCAACTTTTGGCTGTGCGTGATGCCAAAGGAGGGGGACGTCCTCAATGTGGTCATGTGGTAAACACAGAAGCTCCACCAAAATAACATTCAAACCTTCTGTTCGTGAGGGATAGCCAGTCAGAAGAAAGGTGGCTTAAAGTGATAGGAGCTAATCCAGCTTGTTTCAGTTAGCGATGCGCTGAGAGGGCCTGGTGTAAGATGAATAAAGATTACTTTGAACTGTGAGCTCGGGAATAAAGATATAAAGCTGGAAATGAACATGTGAGGTCCATTTGAACTGCATGTGGGGAGTTAGACTATCACTCCTACAGCTGTACTGATGATTTAACGGACAGAGTTCGACGACATCAAAGCGCTCCAGCAGTCAGCCACATCATTACAGACTGCAGACTGAGCCAAACTGTAACTGCAGGAAAACCTGGACGCCTGAAATAACTCGTCTTTTCTCAGATCTCTGTTGGACTAAAAATGTGTCAAGTCATGTTTGTGTCTCTCAGCCTGTGACTGCAGGAACATGGGAAGGTGCGACGATGGCATTGAAGGATCTGGACAGTGTACCTGCAAGCCCGGCTGGGGGGGTGGCCACTGCGAGAGCAAACAAGGTGAGATTCACTCTGCAGCTTATATGGGACCATGATGGGGTCATCAAAACCCACAGAAGGAGCCACTGGCTCCCACTGAAACTATTGAAACTAAAACAAATCTCTGATTGTTTTAACTAAAGCTCAGTAACTACTCTACCTGAGGTACCTTTAAGAGTAACTAACAGTTCAGATTATAGTCTGTTTTAACCTGCATTTGTTTGTTCAAATCAAAGATGACCTTTAATGAAAAACAGCAGAGTGATTCATTTTAATTTCAGTTCACCTAAAGTGAGATTCAACAGTGACTTGTTGCTTTTATATTTTATATATATTTGTTTTTCATTTGGATATAAAGAAAAGTTTGAAATCGGTTGTATTATGATTGTGGTGTTTTGCCTTCACTGTGCAGTTCTAACCCATTTAAAAGGAAATGGCAAACCTTAGATTTGGCTGCAGTCCCGTCACTGCCGTTCACACATCACTCTGTGGAAGTCCACCTTTATGTTGATGCATCTGCAATCCCACCTTAAACTTCAACTTCCACTCTGGTGATGAAAGCTGGTTCTCCAGCAACGGCCCAGAGACCAGTTTTCAGCAGAAGAGTCCAAAGGCGACACATCCGGTCAGGAGTGTGATTGGGAATGTGAAAATTCTTCACTCACATCAGCCAGATTTGGTTCTCTGTGACTTTGTCCTCGTGCTTACAGTGAAATTCAAACGGAACCATTTTAACACAGTGCAGGAAGTCCATGTGCAGGTGGCTGTGAGAGGACTTCCTGCGAGTGATTCAGGACTTTGGAAGCAGTCCTGAGGTGCACAGGCAGGCAACCATGAAGAGGCCACATTTAAATCATGTATTTAGATTTTTTTTAGATTTTGATGTGTATAACTGTGAACCTTTGTGATCTCGGCTTGTGTCAAACACGTTTCTCCTCTTTTCAGTACAATTTATCAACCAAACTGGGCCTGCACATTTTCAGGCTTCATTTTATTGTTATTAATATTAATAGTGAAAGTAATTCATAGTTAAGTTAAAAATAGTGAAATTTTAAAGTATAAACACTTAAACTCTCTGAAGGTTTTCTAGTTCTTATCATACATGAACAGTACTTAAATCAACTAATGAGCTTTATTTTAAAGCCCCGTTTAGCTTTTTATCTTCCTAATGAGATGAATTCCCATTGGTCTGCCTGCCTTACTTACTGCCTTCCTGTCTGCCTGCCTGCCTGCCTGCCTTTCTGTCTGCCTGTTTGTCTGTCTGTCTGCCTGCCTGCCTGCCTGCCTGCCTGCCTGCCTGCCTGTCTGCCTGTCTAGGCCTGATCCCAGAGGAGTGCCGGCAGTGCGACGCTCAGGCTGACTGTGTGGAGCGTGTTGGTTGTCAGTGCAAACCTGGATTTCAGGGGAACGGCACCTTCTGCACCCCAGAGCCACGTGAGTGTTGTGCTGTGTTAAAAGTATTAAGATGGCAACAAAATAACCAGACACACCAAACGTAACACATGGTGCTGAAGGTGGTCACCTAATCAAACAGTGACAGAACAGACTGAACGTCTGCTGCACTTTGTTAGATCACTGTGACCCAGCTGTGGCTCCTATAAACAACTCATTTGGGTAGATGAAGTAAAATGAGTTAAGTACCAGTTTTGAGCTTCATATTAAGGGAATTTAAGTGAATTTATACCCACGTCACATCCGACCAACCAGAGATTCAGACTTCCGATATCTTTCCTGTTCCTCTCTATCCGGTTTCAAGTGGAACCAGCTTCACTTCCTGTTTTTACTTTCAGTCTGAGACATGTGACCAGGTGGTTTAAAGCCATGTGGCTGAGTTAGTAGTCAAGATTATTCAAAGGCCCACTGAACATTAAAATAAAGACAATAATACAAAAATACACTATTAGTTGCACCTTAAATCCTTTTTGCCTTCAGAACTGCCTTGATAGATTCAGCAAAATGCTGGAAAGAGATTTTGGTCCCTATTGACATGAGAGCATCACACACTTGCTGCAGATTTTTCAGCTGCACATCCATGATGTGAATCTCCAGTTTATTTGAGCACAGTGGCAAACCAGTTTGAGATGATCTGAGCTTTGTTACATCAGAAAATGGGCCCTCAAACGGGCAGCGACAGTACTCAGGTAGGCTGTGGTGTTTGAACAATGCTCAGCTGATACTCAGGGGCCCCCCCACACCATTACAACACCACCACCACCACCACTGTGAAGGATACATGCACCCCAGCCCCACCTGGTGAGCCTCCTGCTTTGGTTGCTAATTTTATTGTGGAACAGGTCACGTGTTCGAGGCTCCAGATGGGTTAGGGTTAGTGAGCTCACATTTACATCCAGTGACGGTTTCATTAAAAACACTCTGCAGCTCCGGACCTTTGCTCCGAGTACAACGGTGGCTGCCACCTCAACGCGGACTGTAACCAAACAGGACTCATTGTCAACTGCACCTGCCGCAGTGGTTACCAAGGAGACGGCTACTCCTGCGAGCCCATCAACAGGTGGGTGTGGCCTTACACCTTTGTCTGAATTAAATCCTTCATGCTTTAGTCTCTGGATTTCCTTTTGCCTTTATTAAATCAATGAAGATGCGACGTCAGGCTGCTGTTTTCCTCTCTGCTCTCCAGATGTGTTGCAGAGGAAAATGGCGGCTGCAGCGAATTTGCGTCCTGCAAGTTCACTGGACCAGTGAGTAAAACCTTGTCGTCTCCAGTAAATTTGCAGCAGTGCAGCAACTTTACACAAAATAATTAGTAAAACTCGAATAATTTTCTTTTCCAGCTTGTTTGCAGTTGATGTATTTGATAAGTCTTATATCAGATACACAGGAAATGCATCACACACTAGTTCAGACTGAGGGTGGGACGGCTGGGTGACATTTTTCCAGCTGACCACCCAACAGTCCAGCCAGGTTGTTTGATCCCTTTCATCCCACATTTTGAGACAATCTCCTATATTTAGATTGGCTCCAGTTTACAAACATCAACACATCCCACAAGAAATATGTGGCTCAACAAAAGTTAAGCTTCTCTCTCCTGGAGCCTGTGGAAGCACACGGTGACTCGCAGACAGTTTGAACAGTTTCTGTGGTAGAAAAACGAGGACTGAGACCATTAACACGAACTTTCGCTAATGTTACACTTGAAGACTTCAGGGAAGTTGCATTCAGATAAACGGCGCACTTGTCCTTTAAATGATCGATGCCAAACTCTAGTTTGTGTTTATTTTGCTAAGTGGAGAATAAGAGTTCAAACTGCTACACTGGCAGAGAGGAGGGGAAGCTTTGACAGGAGACAGAAGGAAAATGAAGAGCACATTTCTGGAGGTCTTCCAATTCAAGCACAGCTGAGTGATAAAAGATTGATCCAGAATTTAATGGACTGCAGTAACAAACTGATTCATTTATCTCTGAAAACATGGCTGCCAAGAAGCACTCCAAGAGCTCACTTGGCACACTTCAAGGAGAGGTCAGAGGTCAAATGAGACACGATATTTATATACTTTCTATGTTTTGACAATACACACCGCACTTGTAAGTATCATAGTTTCTAAGTTTGAAGGCTTTTTGCCAGTTTTTGACCAGTAAATCACAATTTGACCTTTATGGATGTCAGCCACATTTTAAAGGGGTGTCAACATGACCCCACTCTGCACCCTCACAAAGTTATACCAGAATTTTCGAGCTCTCGTGTTTACAGACAGAGAGAATGACACACACGCAGATGTTAGCAAAAACATGACCTCCTTGGCAGAGGTAGATATTATATCTGAGGGTAGTTTAAAGGAAGAGATAAAGATTTTGTCCCTGATATGTTCGGCAGACTGTAAACGGTGAGCCATCTCCTCATATTGCACCTTTTTTCAATCAAAGAACGCTGAAAAGGTGACGCAGGTTAAATAACTGCAGTTTCTTTAGATTCCTCGAAGTGCACCAGCATATTAACAGTTTCAGTTTCAAAGGGCACTTGACAACAACTTACTCAGTCCTTTTAAGTGCCTGTACAGCAGAGCCCGGGACTAAAGCAGTTTCAAGAATATCTGAGGGGACATAACAGAATGGCTGTACCACTGTGGCTTCCAATGAAGGATATAGAGGATGTTTGGGCAGTAGAGTCTTAGTGGATACTTAATTACTGCTGCCCATTGGTCACATCACTCAGGCTCTTTTTGCTGCTGAAGAAACCCAGCAACTACCACATGTCCCGGATTCATCTGTGAGGAATCTTGGAGTCATGTTTGACCAGGATATGTCCTTCAGTGCACATATTAAACAAACATGTAGGACTGCTTTCTTGCATTTGTGCAATATTTCTAAAATTAGAAACATCCTGTCTCAGAGTGATGCTGAAAAGCTAATTCATGCATTTATTACTTCTAGGCTGGATTATTGTAATTCATTACTATCAGGCTGCCCTAACAGCTCCCTGAAAAGACTTCAGCTGATCCAAAAT
>VOQJ01018033.1:16080-39478 GCA_015052665.1 Apistogramma diplotaenia | reverse complement strand
GGGGAGGGAGAGAGTGGGGCAAGGGTGCTTGGGATGTAGGATGTTACAAAAGTTCAGTTTGTACTTGGGTCTCACTATGTGCGAGTGTGTGTGTGCGTTTGTGTGTTTGGAGGTGGTTGAAGGGGGCAGTAGGTGTGTGATTTATGGCAGTGGCAAGACACAATCAGTCACTTGGGCGAGTTGTTCATCATAATATGCTCTGTCACACAGCTAGAATGCATACATCTTGGAGCCTACACACCTGCATGCACACTTTTACACTTGCGTGCGTGCGCACACACACACAAACACACACACATATGTATTCCATAAAATGAGAGAAAAATAGCAAACCTAGTGAACACATGAAGGCGCACCCATTTTTATCTGCACACACACACACAGAATATTGATTTATGTGTCCAAAGTCCGAGCATATATGCTTTAATCTAACATTTGTTACCTGCTGACCTCCCTGTCTCCTTAGGATGTGTTTGGTTTAGAAGGGCAGGAGGTGTTTTTGTGTGTGTGTGTGTGTGTGTGTATGTGTATGTGTAAAACTAAGCGATATTATAATAGTTCAGCATGTGTAAGACTAGGAATGAGTGGTAGTTTATAGAGACAGAGACTTGAACATATCTCCCACAGAGACAAAGCTACACACACAAAAACATACTGATGGCATTCGAGCAGTAAAGGAGAAATATTTCCACCTGTTTTTCAGGCTTTTACAGCACAGAGAGAACACTTTACAGAAATACATTTCAGAATATATCAGAGGGAATGAGTCAAAATTCGGTGACTGCTCAGCCTGACTGTTTAAGATAGAGATGGCCATGTTGTAGAACTGCATTGGCAATCCTTCAACGACTGGTGCTATTGGTTATTTATAAGTAGCTGATCTATAAAAGATACTGGAACAGTTCTTTTCTTATTTATCAATTTGGTCAAAGGTTTTGTAGGTGTTTTGTAATGAGACGGTGAGACATCAGTTGCACAGTGCTTGCATGCTTGCATTGTGATAGTGGTACAAGCCCTCTCAGTTTTCAGCGTTGCTCTCCCAGTTTGGTACAATTTGTTGCTGCTTTAATTGCCTTACCTTGGGAAACCTAACAGTTTTACTAGGGAGACACAGTGCGACTCTTAATGATGGAAAGAGACAAGATGAGGATAAGACAGGGGGTCGGTGAGAGATGAGTCGAGACAAGTGAGGGGAGGATGAGGGTTGGCCGGCCTTTTGAAAAATGGAGATGGCTAATGATGAGAATGAGACCAAAGTGAATAGTAAGAAAAATAATGAGAAAAATTAAGTATTTAAAAAAAAGGTGAGCGCCTCTGGAGAAGCTTCAACATGTTGATGTTTAGAATTAGTGAGATCATGCTGTAATATACTTATACTTATAGTTTTTATAAATGTTGTATAGGTTGAAGTCATTCAGGAACTTTGACACCACGCGATTTTCAGAAAAGCTGCTGAAATGCTGCTCTTTTCTAACCCACATATGCTTCTGCTTGTTTGTAATCCTAAGAGTTTGAGAATTTAAAAGAGGCAAAGGCACCTTTTGAAGATTTTGCAAAACAAGGGCAGAAAGAATAATGCCCTCTCCTCACTTTGGATTTCAGGTTTGCAATAGGGCAGAACAAAAAAAAAGACCTCTCCAGGTGATGTGTTTTTCTTTTCACCTTAATATGTTTATCTGTGGGCTTGCTGGCAGCAGCAATAAACAACATTTAATTAGTTTTGTTTGGCATTGGGTAGTATTTTTTATGGCCCAGGTTTGCAGTGCCACTGGCAAGCTTACTTGGAATTACTGGATTATTTTCACTTCAGAGTGATAGAAGATAATTATTTCCTGCATGTTGTTTGAAAAGCAGTTTTATAACACTTTAAATAAGGTTGACAGCATAAATGTTATCATAGCATTTTGCACATGTCATCATTTTGCACTTAACTTTATTTTTTAGTTATATGCTTTTTATGTCTGTTTCTCACTTGAGAAGTTTAGCTTCCCATCTACAGGAAAGGATTTTTTTTAGTAGCTGCCCTCTACTTAGCAAGGCTTGATTTAAAAAGGATATGGCCAAGCCTAGAATTTTTTTTCCTGGTGTTGTGCCCCTCAATCAGGTGTTTACTCTGACCTCTTCAGCATTGCTTTCAAAGCAAACCAGCAACAGAGACATACCAGACAGGGCATGAGCCTTATTTAGGAGAGGATGAGGGATGGAGGGAGATGAGAACCCAGTGTAGGCCTTTCAGATATCAAAACAAAAACAAGTCATTTGATTTCAAGTGCAGCAGTGGATGCCCGTCTGTGTGTGGGTCTGTGTATCTCTGCTGTCTTTCTCAATCATGATTCCACAGACAAGTAGCCCCTGATAGAGCTGTGCCTTCGCCTCTGCTTGGCTGACACTCTCACCAACATGTACTGCCTTACTTCAGTCAAATCAATAGACAGCTTATCAAAGTCCTTTATTTTTATGCTGTGTGTGTATGTGGTGATGGTGAAAGGAGGAGAAAAAGGGCATGGCTAAAGAGAGAAGAAAGAAACAATCGGGCTAAGATATGTAATGGTACAATAAGAGACTGAATTGAACATGTGAGCATCAAAATGAGACATTGTATTGTTTTTGGAAAAGCTGTTGATATGCCACTACATGCATCTGGACTTTTGGTCAGATTTGCCTCCCTGCAACTTTGCTTACTTCCTGAAAATGAAACTCAGGTTCAGGTTGGGAAAAACATAAGAGTGAACAGAGAATAGGCAGTTGAGAGGTGCACAAGAAGATGACACTAAAGGAGAGATCTGCTAAATTTGCTGAACTTATTGCTCTAAAACCAGTCTTCAAAATTTTACACAAGCTCAAATGAGTTTGTGTTCTCAGGTTGGAATGGAACCACCAGCAGTTGTGAGACCAAAGTGTAAACCACTACACTATACAGCTGCAAAGATAAATTAGCTCCCACTGCACCTTTGAATGTTTTGTCATAGTAATGTTTAGTTAAACCAGTGTCAGTTGTTTTCGTTGACATTTTCACAGGGTTAAAATCGAGCTGAGGTGAACACTGGACTGACAGCTTGATCACACTGCTTCTTTCAGTGGCCACAGACACTCGAAACATGTTGCTTAACTGCTCAGTTATTTTTGTAAAAAGAATCCCTGCCCTAGTCATCACACAGTATCGGTCTTGTGACAAAGCATGAAGTGTAATATGGCCAGATTGGTGCTTTTTCTGGGATTTAAAGAACATAAGCTTATGCATTTATAAAAAAAAAAAGAACATTGATTTATTCCTTTGTGCAAACATATGTCTATATATTGCATGTCTGCATATCTGCACACACACATAAATACAGCATAGCATAGCATGCCCCCTGCTAGCATATTTGTTTAAGAGACTCGTGGTTGGTTAATGTTCCAATTAGAAGCTGGCTGGGGATCATTAAGAAGATGAATGATTCTCTCACCTACTTTTAAAGACCTGAAAGAGATAGAGAGGGAGAAAAAAAAGGAGTGGACACTGTCTGGGTTACTTCTCCGTGGCAGGTTGATCAACAGAGTTTTAAATGTGCTATATTAAAAATACAGGCCTCACAATGAGAACTCAACGCAACAAAAGTCACCTTTGATTACTTACTATACTATCACTTTTCTTTTTGAGGACGGACTCGTTTCTCCCCAGCATGGATGATGCCAGTGTTGCACAAATTTATGGAGAAATATTTGGCCATTCCTCCGAGACAGCTTTAAGCTGCTCTTTGATGGAGTCACTGTTGCTCTCATGTTCTCTTTACATTAACGCAAAGGTGTTCTTTTGGAGTCAAGGTGACGTACTTGACCAGGCCTTCGTTTTCACGTGATATTCATCATTGTCATGCTGGAATATTGCCCTCCTGACAAGCTTCTGGAGATTAGCCTTATCAGACAATATTTTTGTTTATCCACAGGCATTCATTGAAATAGTCAGCAGTACATCTTCACTGTGGCCCTCCTGGCCAGCTTCTCTCCAGGCATGCTGGATCCCATCTCAGCTAAAGAACTTTTGTCTCATCTTATTAAGAAATGATTAGGCTTCTTTTTAATGTTCTTTGGCAAAGTTGTACTAACGAGTGAGCAAGATCAGACTGAACTGTCAAAGAAACTAAGACTGTGTAAGATTGTCTTGATTGGCCTTCTTCTTCTGTTCTTCTAATATTCAGAGCAAAATTGTACAATTATCTTCATAAAACTAAACTAAGCGGAAATCACATGTGCTGCATAATGATTCTGGCATTCCGGCCATTAGAAATATGGACCTCTAGAAATTTAAATCATGTGATGCATGATTAGGTTTATATTCATCCCGTTCAGTCATTCTCATATTAGTGTTTACAGTAAGTAGCAAGATGATAATGATAGCTTTGGAGATGATGGTTTGTTTGTTTTTTTTGTTGGTCTTGTAAATTTTGGGGGAAACATATTTATATAGGATCACATTTTATTTTGAGTTTCCCTGTTTTGTAATGTTCACAGTGACACAGCAGCTATGGTGGGAGAGCACATTTATGCAAAGCACAAGCAGTCGGAACACAGCTTGCTTTAAAATAGTTCACGGGAGTACAGGCAGTGGCTTCTTGTTCTAACAGTCCATTTATTTTTTTTAGTGGAATATATGTTACCTGTGCTTGGTAATGCACATAACTATTAGGCCAATTACAGTGACAATGACATTGTAACACTGACAGTTTCTAATCATCTGTGTGTGTTTGTGGCTGTGGTTGCCTGGGTGTGTGGCTGTATGTGTGATTTTTTTTTTTCACAGGCACTCTCAATGTTTATCTGAAAGTGAGAAGTATTGCCTCTGTGGACAGAGTGATGTGGACAAAGTCTGGTCATCAGGGCCCTGACTGGAAGAAAGCATTCTTTGACATTAGCCCCAGTGGACCCTTTCAGGTAAATCCTTTGTGATTTCTTTTCTCTCTTGGATTACAGAAACAGCAGTAAAGCAGTAATGACATGAAAATATTTATATTTATAGGAAATCATATATTCACAGTCCAGAGTATGTAGTAGTGTACTGTAATTGTGTGTTTTTCTTGAACACAATGACCGGTCCCTGCCTTACAGCCTAGAGTAAGCATCTGAGATATGTTCAATTCAGTTCACAACAAACTATCGCATCAAGGCACTTTGTATTGTAAGGTAAAGACCCTACAATAATTACAGAGAAAACCCCACAGTCAAAATGACCCCCTCTGAGCAAGCTCTTCTAAGCAGTTCTTGTGCACTAAAGTCCATAATTTGTTCAACAAGCACATTTTTTAGTTTGCCTCCGCACACAGCCACAGTGGATTTTAAATCAAACAATCAATACGTGAGTTCAGACTTTCAGCTTTGCAAAAATTTCACATTAACTCTGTAGGAATTATGTCTGTTGTTATGCGCAGTCCCCCTTCGTCTCAAAATGAATTAGAAAAACTAGCATAATTTTAAATATAACACCTATTTTTAATACGTGGATGAAAATTGTTAAGTCCAGAGTCCATGGACATCACCAAAAGCTGCTTCCTCCCATGAGATGCTCTACTAGACCTTTACTGCAGCCACCTTCAGTTGCTGCTGGTTTGTGCGTCTTTCTGCAGTTTTGTATTTAATAACTGAAAAGCGTGCTCTGTTGGGACAGACTTGGCCATTAAAGTATATCCAGTTTCACTGACTTGAGAAACTCTTGGGTTGCTTTTACATTGTGCTTTGGGTCATTATCCATTTGCAGTGAAGCGCTATCAAGTCGGTTTTGCAGCATTTGGCTGAGCAGAGAGTACAGCCCTGTACACTCCAGAATCATCCTGCTGCTTCTATCACCAGTCACATCATCAATAAACATTACTGACCCAGTTCCACTGGCAGCCATACATGCCTGTACAATGACATGTAGATAAAGTGGTATGCTTTGAGCTCCTCATAAGCTCCTCTTTTTCTTCTTTTCTTATATATATGGGATTTATATATAATATTTGCTATGAAATAACAAGGAAACTGTCCTCACCTAGCCACAAAACTGTGTATGAGTCAGTTTTCCGATTAATTTTGAGCCTTTGAACACAGGGGACTGTGTATAAGAATGGCTATAATTCCTAAAGAGTTAATGTGGAATTTTTTTGTAAAACGAATTAAAACTGCAAGTCTGCACTTCAATTGCATATCGATTGGTTGATTTTAAATCTACCGTGGTAGTGTACTGAGGCAAAACTACAAAGAAGATATCTCTTTGTCCAACAAATCCGAGACCTAACTTGACAAAAGATAATCTCTTTTTTGGCATTTCTTTCATTTCTGAGATATTTCCTCTACTCTCGCTTTCCCGAGAGGAAAGTTGTCCTCTGCATGAAGATCGAGCACTGAGATTTTATACCAATGTTTCAAGAAAGCAAGGAAATTCCACAAAGAGCTGAGTTTGAAAGTCTACTTGAATCTTTCACAGTATATTTTATACAGTGACATTTAAACCCCCAAAGACCCAGAGAAAGCAAAAAAAAAAAAATTGATCTACTTCCCAAAATCACTGTCACTTCAGACATATTGATGTTAGAGTTAACTAATATCTAACGATCTCCTTTCTCTTCTGTGATGGAAGAAAATGTTAAGGGACACGAGAAAGGTTTTAGGCTGTTAGCGGTTGGTTCGTGCAGTAGGATGAGAAAGAACTTTTTACCAACTATATATCCTGTCAGTGGCTGGGTCACTGCAGCTAATCTCAGGCATACTGTATGCAGTGTGAGCCCAATGAAATCAATATAATATGACATTATTATTTATCAAGCTGTACAAATTTATGCCAAAAAGTGGTACTAATGAAGGCAATGAAAAATATGCTAAATATAAATTAACCTCGAGCTTTTTATATGACTTGTGTGCATTTTTCATTTCTTAAATAAATGTGGATGCAGGATTTTGACATTTTAGCACTGAGGGGTGTATTGATGAATGGGGACCTTTGAGTACACATTCAGCTCATTCTCTACTGAATGTCAGCAGCAAGCCCATTCACACAGTAACCAGAAAATTATTCACTTCATCAAGAATGTGCTAATCTCACAGCTGGATACAAGATTTCATACAGATTTGAAAGGTCCAAGTGGCATTAATGTGTTGCTATACATGCAGCTGCTTTGGCCTCTGAATTGAAGCCCACAGACAAACGAACATGTGAAATTAGCGGGGATCAAAATCACTAAACTGCTCTAAATATTGATGCTGAATTTATTTATTGCCACAAACAAACAAAAAAACATTTCTCTGTACCAATGAATGCAGCCAATGATATTTATTTTCCTGTTAGTGGTAACTTTTGATTCAATCAATGTTCAGCTTAATGATCTTATATTGTGCTTGGGCGGCATATTTCTGAGGACTGCTTGCAAATGTGTGTCTGTAGCCTCTGCGCAGGATGCATTTCCATACTGTTTCACTAGTCTTAGAGCTACACAAACAGATACAAACACAAGACTATAAATCCCGAACCGCTTCAGTCGAACTTGGCATTGATCGTACGACTCGTTTCATTTGTTGTGAGGTGTTAGCGCTATCTAACATAGCAGTGCAAAATCTTCAATCTGACTGCAAAGGCCACAGCGTGTGATTCACATAATTGGTGCGCTACGGATGGGGCCGTCATCAGTCTGGAAGGGATCATTCTCATCAGGATGGGAATGTTTCATCACAGGATAAAGGTGATGATCCAGAACAACTTTGTACTGATTTGCTGTGGCCTTTCCCTCTGGCAGTACACGTGAACCAAATAAAAACTCACCTGGCAGGTTATTGTTATTTTTTATATAATTTGTCACACATTTGGACTGCTGTGCTTAGTTAATGTTGTAAGATCCTCCTGTTAAAATGTGAATTGTGTGGCACAGACAAAATAGCTCTTCCTGTGCACAGTAAGCGAGGTGAGAGATTGGCACCAGTTTGTTTGTTTTTAGCGTCTAACATGAAGAGTAAGTTTTAGAGATAATTTACCAGAAATTCAGGAGAAGGACCACACCTCGTACACCCCCATCCAATTCTCTGCCTGTACACCATCCTAACTGAACACTTGAAATACCCTGGTGTGTGTAAAAATCCTGTGTGACATAAATGTGGCTTAATTTGTCAATGTTTCCGTGAGAATATAAAACTCAGTATGCATTCAAGTACAGTGATGGACCTGTAACAGACGCTTGATTGGACAGTGACAATTCAATTTACGAAGAGAAATGCTTGAGGCCTTCTACGTCAGCTGGTGATTCACTGTCTGCAATAGCTGCTTATACAAGAACAGTTACCCACAAATGAAACTCCATTTAAAAGTATGTTCAACTATTTCTTAGTTAAGTTCAAGGGGTGCAGTTTTTCACGCTTTCAGCCGTACAGTCATCTTTCCTTATTTAAGTTCACCAGAAGTTTAAAGTTTGGGTTACAGTAACTGTGCACATTCAGTCAATAGTGGAAGAAAATAGCCTGAGAGACATAAGAGAAGAAGCGCCTGTGTTTGAGCACTGTCTGTTGACACATCCTTGAAGTCCCTTCGGCTCTTTGGCAGCTGCGCTTGCAGTTAGTTCTTCCCTGTTGGCATGTGGCAGAATAAACTGGATGACTCAGTCCTTTCTAACTGGACATGATGTTTCCTCTCTCACTCCAGCTTTTCTTACTCAGTGTGTTTGTGAGTTTGCGAATCTGTGCGTATTTTAGGGTGAGAGAAAGGGAGGGCAAAAGCGATGATAATTTAGTTTTACTATGTGTGTGTTTTGCCGTCTCCTTATTTTGTTCCGCTTTCTCTCCACTTATCTTTCTCTCCAACCTAGTGTTGTGGCAGGGGAACTAGCTCGGGTGATTCTTATCCCAGTCTGCTTTCACAGTCTTGTCTCAAGGCTGATGACTAATGGCTTTAAATTCAACAAGGACAGTCTTCAGCTATCAAGCTGTCAATACCTGCACCGCAACTCACATTCTTTTTTCAGTTCTACATTGTATTTATGCACAACTAAAATAATCTACATACTAGAATCAGAATCAGACATTCAGGACTGCATTTCTTTATACTTTGCTTCCAAGGAGCCAGACTTTATTGTAACATTTTAAAAGTGGTCCTCAGGAGTACGTCTTTCCACTTAACACTGACATTTGAATCATTCGAGCATATAAAAGGCATCTAACTCAAGGGATGAGTTAGCATGTGTCTGCATACAATAAACAACTTAGCAATGAACCAATTTTAAATTTAATTGTAATCTCTTGACACTTTTTTTCCCAACAGCCTGCTGTAAAAACAAATAAATTGTCCCAATTTCTTTAATTGAACCTTTGTAAAAAGCCAAAGATATCTTAGATTGACAGGCACAAAATTAGATTTTTGTGCCAACAAGGCAATTCCCAAATAGCTATTAGCTGGCAACCTGACACATACTGTATCTGCATGGTGTACAGTGTGTCCTTGAGGAAAAACAAAGAAAAACAAAAACCAGAAACTGGAACAGTGGATGGTGAAAGAAGAAGTAGCAGGTTTAAAAACTATCTACAGCAGATGAACAGCATCTGAAAGTCATGACCTTAAGAAATGGGAAAGACTCCATCAAAGACCTGACACAGGACCTGAGAGATGGATCTGGATGTTCAGTTGATCCGTCTGCTGTTCACCGAAACCTCATCAGAATTGGTGTCAGTGGGAGGGTAGCTGGGAAGAAGTCATTCTTAAGGAGGGATCCATCCAAATATGATTTTGATTCAAATTGTCATCAATACGTATGACGGGGATCATTAGAGAGTGGCAAAGGCACATGAACTCAGTGTGCTTAACACAGAAAACTAAAAGCTCAAAACCCCTATAAAGAAATAAAATATACTTACCAATCAAAAGTACCACAGTAACTGGAAGTATCCTCAGCACACTTAAATCAAATTCTTGGAACAGTTCAAAAGTCTGCACCTGATGACCTGAAAGCGCTCATGGATTATAGACACAGAGAAAATCAGTGATCATCTACAGCCACCTCTAAAACACGGTGGAGTCTCCATCATGGTTGGGGCTGCATTTCAGCAAGTGGAGTTGAGGATCTTGTCTAAATTAACAAAATGATGAATGCAGAAAAATACCATCTGATTTTGATCTCATCTAGAAAGCATTTTTCACCCTACAATGCCTCCAAATGCACTGCCAGTCCGGTAAAAGCATACCTGGATAGAAAAACACACAGGCCTCCTCAGAGCCTGGACCCCACCATTATTGAAGCAGCGTCAGATCCTCTTGACAGAATGGAACAAAAGGCAGCCAAAATCCAGAGAAGAGCTTTGAAAGTCCTTCAAGTAGCCTAGAGAACTATTCCTGAAGACTACTTAAAGAAGTTAGAAGATAGCTAGAGAAAAGGAGGATGGCTGAAAACTTGCACCGTACAGTATGCAGACATACAGATAAACTCTTTTTTTAAGCACACACTCACCAGTCTCTTATCCCCTGCAGCAATTAGCTATGACAGGTCAATTAACAGGCTTATTTATGAGCAGGGGATGCCTGCTAGTTGTGTTGTAATGATCCCAGATACTCTCTGCACGTTCATGGGGGAAATTGAATTCATGATGAATGTGGGCTGAAGGCCTTAGCTAGGGGCTGCATTTGCTCTTCATTAACCATGCCTTTGCTACCCAATGTTTCTTTAACTATTAAAAAGAAAACCAACCCTAAACCCATGGGCAAAGTGTGCGTTTTAAGGTTCTCCTGTGTTGTTGGACAGTACGGGATATTAATATATACAGTACAGTACATGCATGGTAGTGGACTTCAAAGTTTTGAACTGCAGCACACACAATGTGCAATCTCCCATTGTTAACTTGTGGCCATCTCTTTACCATTGAAAGCATGAGTTCAGCACCCAGTGTACATACAGGAGAGTAAATTGTGCTTTTTTCAGAAAGTAATATAAATAATCACAATCACCGTGTTTGCATCATTTATGCATTTTTTATACTCAAAGGATTCTGATTAGAAAAGCTGTGAAAGCTCTGTACTTTTTATCTTTACTTCCTACAATTTTACACAAAAATCTGAACTTTCTACTCGTTACATTTTTAAATTGGCCTGTTACTTCAGGTTTTAAAAAATCCAAGGGAATTTTTTATTTCACAGCCCTGCGTGCCTTCAAGCATCAAACCAATCTGAGCCTAAATGGAAGAACAATAACAAATAATAATATTGGTGTATCCATCACCAGGACTACATACAAAACCATATATTTCATGCATCATTTGTAGTGCTATTCTCAGGGGTTACAGTGGGCCAGAACAAGTGCAAACTAACTTTGTGTTATTCAAAGTTTGCATGAAATACAGCAGTTTGGTGCAGAATGAACAGGTTAGTCTGCTGTACTGTGGTGATTTTACAGTAGAGCTCTGTGCTGGACTGGTGCACAGCAGTTGTGGTGTTCATGGTCAGTTACAGGTTGCATCAGTTGTAGTAGAGATTTGTTTGAATTTAAGCTGATCATGCTGAGATTCATTCACTGGATTCCACCTTCATACCAACTATATATTGTCAGTTTTGAGGATGGAAATTAGCCAGTATAGCTCATGAAAAAGCTGATTAAATCTTGTTGAATTCAGTTGTGCGAATCCACTCAGAGCAGTAAACCTCAGAGCAGCAGCAACAGCAGAGGTCAGCTGATCACAGCCTGTACACAAAGAAAATCTAATGGCGGACATAATAGAAAGTTGCGATTCTTTTCCCCACGCAGAGCCACTGCTTGTGAGTGTTTGCAGACATGTCGGAGTCTTCCATGCAAATAACCAGCAACTTCAGCATCTCACTAACAACCAGAACAACAACAGCAAGGTTTTCAATGTAGTATTGTCCATCTTTCTGCAACCTGTTTCGTGCTAGCGACCGCATGCAACAACTCACCAACATGATGGTGGTGAGTTGCTTTTCAAAGTGACTAGTGATTACCAGGTGTCACTGACTGGTTTCTAGGCCTGCAGTAACTGCCAGCAGCCTTCATCAACCAGCCACAACCGGCTGGGAATGCATACATTTTCTTCATAACTGGTGGTTGCCAGGTGATCATTGATGGGTCTCTAGGCCTGTGTGACTGAGGCCTAAGGCAGTCTAATTAGTCCAGACTCCAAATGCATCTGCTGGCTATGAATAGGAATTATACAGTCAAAAAAAAAAGGAAAATGTCTGTATGTGTTTGTGAGGAAAGTAAAAGGTACTTTACAAAAATGGGTGTGAACAAGATGGAATGAGTCATCCGAGGATGCCTTTATTTCATCAATAAAGCTCTTAATGCAGCTTAATTATTCATTTCTCCCTCCCCCCACCCTCCACCCCATTTATATGTGACTGGGGTAAAGGTAGATGAGGCAGGGTGGATGAATGAGGAAGGATTCATAAAAGATAGTGGTTGTCTCCTTGGCAACTGAGGGTTGCTTTTTACATGGCTGTTTCCTCTCTTCAAGGTGTACTTTTTTCATGCACATGCACCACTTGTGTACTCCATTACGTGGTTTAGGGACTTTCCGCATTATGCCATTACTTGTTTTTCAGTTTTGTCTTGTTTTTTTTGTATAGTCTGTTACATTTGTGTGTTGCTTTTGTCATGTATGACCCAGCAATATTTCAACTATTATTAAAAAATGCAGCAGTTCCCAGTTATTCTCCACTGAGATATAGTGGCAATCTACTAGGAGAAACATCTTGTTTTATCTGAGGATGATTGCACTAATTGCAATAATTTCAGTCTTAATGCTCAACAATGCTAGTTCTGAAAACATGATTTTACTGCTCTGCAGCACAATCCTGGAAAAAATACAAAATACATGACATCAATCAGTGTAATTTTACAGAACTTTTTTTTTAACTTCCACACTTTAAAGCCTTAATTACCACTAATAGTCAAATATCAGAAAAGTATCTTGTACACAATTCTTAGAGTATGATTGATATTGAGTAAATCCTGTAGGCCGAAAACTTTGTTCATTACCTTTACAACAACAGATATTCCAGTACTTCAATGTGATCTATCTGTTCAATGCAGAAATGCACACATACTGTACACACAAACCACTGCTGTGTAACAAATGGAGTTGTTTAATAATGTAGAAAGCAAGCAGCCTTGATCCCAGCACCAGCCAGAGGAGGTGAGCTGATAAACATACTCTTTCTCTCCGTCTCTCACTTTGCCTCATTTCTTACGACATTCTGTTATGTACCAAGCTCCCCAAGGGCCTGATGAAATGAAATAAGAAGGGTGAACCCCTTTTCTCCCTCTGCTCCATACCTGTCTGTCTCACTTGAGTTACTCTCTTGAGTAGCTCAAGCACATCCTCTTCTTTTTCAGCTGCTATTATTGCACTATCACTAACTAAAGAATTACCAACTGGGCAACGTAAGACCGCAGGATCTCTCAGTAGGTTTTACATGATTTACATAACTAATATGTTTGTTTGTATGCATAATCTGTTTGGACCCTCTAAGTCATGTCTCTTTTTTTTAGCTAATATTGTTTGAAGTTGTGTTTGTCCATCATTGTTCCATTACAGCTCTTATTTTCTGTCATGTCCCCCCCTAGGGAGAAGAAAACCTTTCACGGCCCCGCCCCCTACTTCAGGCCGTGAATTGGCATTGCAATAGTAGTACAATTTGGCCCTTCAAGGTACCTTTTTTGACATTATGCTTAACCCTCTTAATTGGAGGAGAAAGCGAAATGTTAAAAATGTAACTTAAAAAGGCCAAATTGTACAATATTTTTAATGCCAATTCATGGCCGAGAGCGGCTCCCGAGCCGGGAGTTTACGATGGCTGCTACAGAGCTATTACTGTACTTACTGCGCAAACTCTGACAATGAGCGCGCCGCCGCCACCTACTGTAGTGGATATGCAACTACACTTTATTCTAGTACGGCAAAAAATTAAATAAATAAATCACACGTTACCTGGGATCAAACCCCTCTGGCAGCACACCATGCCCCACTAGTTGAGAAGCATTGCATTACAGTAACGGTAAATCTGCAAACAATAACTACTCTCTCTTTTTTTGGACAACTAGTTACAAAGGTAGTTGTAGTAGTAAAATAGTTAAATAGATATACCCATCAATATTTCCTTCTGCCAAGAGTATAATTAAATTGGACTTTTGTTTGTGTTTTTCTTGATCAACCTTTAAAACCCCCAGAATGTTTAGATTACAAAACAGCTTTCAAAAATGTTTACTCAATGATTTCCATCGGGTTATTTGGATAAACCAAAATATACATACCAGGGGCCCAAACAAAAGGTTCTACCCCATGTCCCCCCCCCCCAGTGTTTGGTCTTACCTCCCACTACCGTTGGTTCTCTTGTTTTCACCCATCCTCTATCTGTCTCTCATTCTTCCTGTCTGTCTTTGGGGAGTGCTGGGATCCTCATAATCAATAGTAATGACTTGAACTGTTGGCTGATGACAGTGGGAATTATGACACAATTGGTTTTGTTGTGTTGTACAGTTTAGTTTCTTTTCTATACACTCAGTGGGTCTATTAAATCCATTTTGCCTTTTGCTTTCAGCTCACTGCTTCAAAAACTTTTGATAGGAGGAGATGTGTGTTAAAGGTGATCACTGGATTGTTTTTTGCTGCTGTGATGCAGTCAGACATTACTGTGTCTTCACAAGGCTATGATGCAAGGACTTGCAGTCTTTAGCAACTAAATATTATCTAGAAAGTGTACATTTTTACTCCTCATTTGTAGTCCAAAACAAATGTGCTTTCAGATACTGGCCAGGCGTGTTATAAGCTCTATGCTTGAATTCCATTATATTAACGGCTTATATTGTAAGCATTATACTCAATAGCTTTCAAACACAATGATAGCAAACATGTTTTGAAAGTGCCCATTACCACACAACGTTGCCTTGAGGTAACAAAAAGACAAACTGAATATTTGAAGATGCCTAATAAAAAAACAAACAAACCTGGCATGAGACTTTTCTGTGCTTTCATGCATTCACACATATTTATTTTTTATTTACAGTTCATAGCATTTTAAATAATATTTCTAAAAGAAACCCAATCTGCATCTGTTGCCATGTTTTAGCAAAGAGGATTCCACCTTCAAATTATGCTTGATAGTGACACTTTGACCATTCTGGTTGGCTGCAGTCATATGAAAAACATTAAGGGGCTTAAGATTTCCCATCGCCTCAAGGCAGTGCTGTGCAGTAGAGGGTATGGCTTTTTGCTGCTACAGTTTCACAGCTTTGTAGAATAACATAAAAAAGCTTTTGCACAATGCAAATAAAGCTGCAGTTATACAAAACACTGTAGCCTATTAGGGCTATTAGTAGTTTAAAAAAGTCGTAATGAAATTTTAATAGAGGCTAAAATACAACAAAGCAAGGTTAAACAAGTCATTTGTAATTTTAGTATAACACTTTAAAAAAGCTTTACATACTGAAATGAAAATGCTACAGTGCCATAGTTTAACATCTGTTGAGCTGAATATAACTTAAGCTCTAAAAATATATATTAGATTCCATTTTCCCCCAGTACAGTTACATAGAATCTTTTGTTAGACCTCCCGTTCATGTACCTACAGCTTTCACACTGTAGGAACCCCAATTTGTAGACCATAATTGTTGAGATCTTTGTTTAGCTTGGCCTCTATAACAGTTCAGTGCTGACATATATGGTCTTTGATGGACCAATTTTGTGTTTGATTCCTGTAGATAATGCAGAAAGGGATGTTTATTTTTTCGAAGTGGTGAATCTCATAGTTTATCCAACAGAACATTTTCAGCTCTGTTGTTTAAAACTCTCTCACTGTGTGCACTAGTGGACACATTTCAACTGAGGAGACGGTGGTGCACAGCCAAACTGTGTCTCAACATTACGCTGCTAAATAGTACAGACTCTGTCACTTTCCTTATTTAAATATACACTCATTGGTCACTTTATTAGGTGTACTTTTCTAGTACTGAGACCCCATCTTTCATTCGTATTTGCCTTAATTCTTTATGGCCTGGAATCAACAAGGTGCTACAAACATTGCTCAGAGATTTTAGTCAAACAACCAGCTCAAAACCCATGTTGCTTCCTGTTTTCAAGTCCTGTTGTGACCAATTACACTGTGGGTGACTTTGTTAATAATAAAGGCTAATGGTCCATCTACAGCTGAGAAGCTTTTAGCAGTCGTTAGTAAAACACTCCATTTCCCTGGGGTTACAATACATTGGAAACATAGGGGTTTTTGACCAGAAATGTAAAACAAAATCTAAAAAAAACAATTTTAATCTAACTAGCTAACATTCATACTTAGTACACTTGGTTGTGCTACTCTGCTCACTTCCTGGGAATGAAAATCAAGTTGATGTCTTGCTGTTGTGATGCACTGGAGAAGATCAAGCTCGTGTGTACCCCTAATGAAATTACTGGTTCTTGGTAATATAATAGAAACAAGACGCTTATGAATCATATTCTTATTTCTGTCCTTGCAAGTTTAACTTGCTTCTGTTTGTCAACATGGGGTTCTACAGAGCAATATGATGATGTGGTTTCTCTTCTAATAGTCTGACTAAACAGTAGCTGCTCTTTTAGCCACTAATAAATAGCCCGTAGCTGAGTTGTTGAGTGCAGTAGTGGCTCTATCTGAGTATTGCTTTGCATGTAAATCCTGATTCTTTCTCTCTACGACCGAAGAAACCATTTATCCAAATTCAAAGGAAAAACAAACAGTGTAGCCTTTTGTGTCCATTATCTGTTATCTCAAATTTACCCTTTGAATAATATGATTTTTCTAATTCGCTTGAATTCCCAGAGGTGGTTTTTGATGTGGATGTTATTGAGTTCCACAGAGTGCAGAAGTGACTGCATATTGACGCATGTTTCATTTCTGCTTAGTGTTGAGAGCTGTCCATGGAGAACACAAACTTTCTAGTCTTGTGCACACCTCGCTGACTGCATACACAGAAAGTCTTTGAGGTGCTGCCACTCGTCTCTGCATTTCCTCTCTCTTTGTGTTCCATCCAACAAAAGTAATGATGTATTGAAAAGCAGCTTTCCTTCCTGCCTTTCTACAACAGCCCAGGCTTCAGCCTCGCCTCTGGCTAGTATTAATACAACATTCGTATTGTAAACAGTGGTGAACTAACTGATAAGGAAGCATTAGAATTTAAATTGTATACGGTCGACTGGCCATGATTACTACTTTTTGCGTACATTCAAGTTGTAAATTCATGAAATGTGAATTGGTACTGTAGGACCTTTACTTCTCTTTATCATGCATCATAATATCCTTAGGAACAAATGTGTGCTGTTCCTGTGATTCTTGTTCTTTTTCTGTGGGAGCTCTGGCTTCTTGCCATAGCTCAAAGACAAGCACAGCAGGTTAAGTGGTGATTCTAAGTTGTCCGTAGGTGTGAATTTGCGGACTAGGACATGTTTAAGAAACCTGCCACCTACAACCATGAAACAGACATACAAGAATATACAGAGACTGTCGCCGCCTATATTAAAAAGTGCTTTGAGGATGTCACTGACACTAGGACCATTACCATTTCGTCCAACCAGAATCCATGGTTGACTGGGGAGGTCCGGGGCTTTTGAAGGCCTCAAAGATACCTCAAATATAACAAGCCAGCAGAGACATATGCACTCTATGGCAGGGGATCCAGACCATCACTAACTACAAACCTCCACAGACCTGTGATAACAAAACCTCAACACTTCTTTGCACAGTTTAAGGAACACAACACCATACATGCCCAGAAGGCCACAGCACCACCCACTGAGCACGTTTTGTGCCTAACCTCAGCCATGAAGCGTGAACATTCCTGGGTGCATGCTGAGGGACTGTGCTGAGGAATTCAAGGATGTCCTCACTGACCTATTTGATACCTCCCTGAGCCAGGCTGTTATACCCACCACCTTTAAAACTGCGCCATCATACTTGTACCAATGAAGCAAAACCAGTTTGCTTCAATGATTTCTGCCCTGTTGCACTGACTTCAACCATCATGAAGTGCTTCAAAACACTGGTCATGTGGCACATAAATCCCCATATTAGCTCAGCATTTAACACTGTCGTCTCTCAGCAACTTATTCATAAACTGGACCATCTGGGTTTGAATACATATGCAACTGGCTGCTGGACTTTCTCAAACTGGGAAGTCTCCCAGTTTGAGCAGTCAGAGTTAGCAGAAACACTTCAAGCACGATCTCACGGCACCCAGGAGCCCCTCAGAGATGTGTGCTCGGCCCCCTGCTCTTTAGTCTGCTGACTCATGACATCCCATCCACAACTTCACAACAGTGATGTTTTGTGTGTGTGTGTGTCTTTTGTCCTGTCTCTCTCTCCTCAGCCCCAACCGGTTGCGGCAGATGACTGCCCCTCCTTGAGCCTGGTTCTGCTGGAGGTTTCTTCCTGTTAAAAGGGAGTTTTTCCTTTCCGCTGTCGCCAAGTGCTTGCTCATAGGGGGTCGTTTTGATTGTAGGGTCTTTACCTTACAATAAAAAGCACATTAAGGTGACTATTTGTGATTTGGCGCTGTATAAATTATATTAAATTGAATTGAACTGAATTGTGTGTGTGGTGTGTGCATTTATATATTTTTTTCTTCAAACCTCCATGAACTGGTATAACTGGCATAAAGGGGTGGATGTTATGATATCAGAATAACTGTGAGGATCGCTCTTGTGATAACCAGCATCTCTCAATCAGATTCCTTGAGGTTCCTAGTAAATAAATTCATCTTAACGAGGTCGTTTTTTTCAAACCAAACTATATAGCAGAAATTACATGAACACATTAAATCAATGGAGTCGCAAGGAAGGCGGTAACGTGTTGTAGTAGATTATTTGTGTCCCTACTTGCTCCTCTGTGGATTACCCAGAGGCCATCTGTGTTCCTAGCAGTGTTTGGTACCTGGGGGGCTTGTTGGAAACCAGGACAACCCACATTTGTGTGCCTCACTTTGCACTGGTATTTTAAAGCTCGCTCTGTCTTTTTACTCTCTCTCTCTCACACACACACACACAGATGCACACACATGCACACAGTCTCTTTTTTACTCCCTCTCTCTCACAGCTGTGTCCCCTCTGGTATGTGGATAGCACATCAATGGGAACATTAAAGGTTACAAGGCTTGACAAAACGACACACTCACAACTTCAACCTGACACTTTACTGCACACCCTTTGATCCTGCATTCACACACTCATGCACGCACACACATGCACAAGTTGTCTATCTCACTCAAGATCCTTCACACCCACACATTATGCAGTATAATAATGAGAACCGGAATACGGAAATTTTGACTTTTTTCCCCTTTTTTTTTCATCTTTTTTGTATGAGGGGTGCAGATTTCTTTATTTATTTTTACATTTTTAGTTAATTGTAAATGCACAGCAAACGTAAATATCAGGTTCATTGTATACAACAGGTAGCTTTTATCGTCACATTCATATATCCCACAATTTAATGCTTCAGTCAGTAATCTGCTAAAGCCAGATGGCTGATTGGGACAAAAAGAGATCACATTACTCCAGCGTTAGCAGCCTTGCACTGCTTCCTTGTGTATAACACAATCAAGTGTAAAGTGGCTCTGTTTGTGTTTAAAGCCATATATGGTTCAGCATGTGCATATGTGGTAGATATGCTGTGTCCATACAGTCCCTTGAGGTCATTAAGGACTGCTTCTCCAGCACTCCTGATCATCCTGCGGTCAACACTTCTTGCAAAAAGAGCTTCTGCCTTTTTCTGCTGTTCCACCAAGACTCTGGAATAACCTCCCACATGACCTCAGACAAGCATCAACTGTGACTGTTGTTAAATTATTAATTTTTAGAAAAAAAGCTATCTAAGTGATCATTTCTGTATAAAACTCAAGATATACAAAGATACTGTTCACCAAACACAACTGCTTCCGGGGTTTAGAAACTCTGAGAAGCACATTACTGTTGGGGACCTTCACACAGTGCCCAGTAGTGATGTTTAAGTGCGAGACATTATCAGGACTCACACTTAAGCTCAGTCATGCAGCAGAAAGAAGTTCTGTTATTTTCCTGAGCCATATCCACAAAACGAAACATGGAAAAATTATTATTTTGCAGTGACATGATATTTTACTGCTTTTTGTCATTTGCTATTTCATTTGATATCCTGGAGAAAAATATTGTGCTTGTACCTTAAAGGAGACAATTATGTAATAGTTCCACACCTTTGTGTGTGAAGGCCAGCGTTAGTCATTTAGCCTCATTTTTTGAATTATTTCTTTATTTGTCTCTAATTATTCCTGCTTATGAAGACACTTTGCAGGTGTGCAGAGGGATGCCTTAGAATGTGCATATCTGAAAATCACACCAGGGAAAGGCAAACATGCACAGAGAATTGGACTTCAATAAAAAAAGACAGAAAAAAAGCAAAGTGTTTACCATAGCCAAAGAACACGGAAATTGCATTGTGGACTTGTGTGCACTTTTGACCAATTAGCCTCTTCACTTCAGTACCACTGAATTTTCTTTGCAGCTTACACTGTGTAGGAAATAACCCTTCTGCATAAATGAGCAGACCTGCTAAAGCCATCCAGCTTGTGCTCCTGGATTTTCTTTCTTGCTCCCTTGCCACCACCCAATCAGCGTCAAGGTTCTCCTAATTATATTATTTGTTAATTCAAAGAGGATCTCTCATTCTGGGAATAAATTAGAAAGCAAATGGGAAAGAAATGATAGTGCTCTTGTGTTTCTCCCCCCTTTATGAATGAAACTGAATGGGATATGTGTGGAGAGAAGTAGAGATGTCGACAGAAAATGCTTTAGAGTGCATATGTGCTTATGTCATCCAAGGAGACTACATGCAGTTTTCCCATCAACACTGCATTTATATGTATGACACCTGCTCCTATCTTTGTTTTTGTTTTGTTTTTGGAATAACTTGTAGATTAAGTGCCATGCTCAAGGGTTAGTTACCAGCTGGAGTAGAATACATTAGTACATTTGTAATATATGTGTAGCTAAATTGTGCAAGGAGTTGATTGCTGTGGAAACCACCTAATAGATCAGTCAGAATGCATCCCCATAAACTGCAGAACAGCTAACTTAGGCTAAGAAGTTAGATTAAGTTATTATTACAGGTTACAAGTGTTATTAGCTGCCCACTTCTCTTTCCAAATGTAACTTGTCATTATGTGCTAACACATGCAACAGGATGCCTCAACAGTGAGACATCACTAACAGTGTGTTTGCTCTCCTTTGCTCTGCCTTTGCTTCTCCAGCTTTTCTTCACCCAGAGTATATATGAGGTTAGGTCACACTTTTCTCCTTGGTGGGTCACAACCAGGTTAATTGGACCTACCCTCGCTCTGGCTTGACTGAGTTTACACACAAATTGATAGCAAGTCTGCTCAGTTGATACTTCAGCCGCAGCATGTTGCCATTAACAGATGGAGTTTTTAAAGTGAAATCAGTCATGCACATTTGCCTCCCCTCCATGCTTGCACCTGCTCGCCTGTTAACCTGTAGGTATACAGAAATATTATACAAGTAGAGTACATGCATTTTATCATCAGTGTTGCATTCCTTTGCACAGCAACACCTGCTCCTTTCTCACTTTTTTTTACAAAATAAATTGAGAGTTAAATGTCTTGCTAAGGGGGCTGGTTAAATGCTGGAGTAAAAAAAAACTATTGTATGCTTGAACTAATTGTATTATTTTTGCATGGAGCAGATCTTTAACATGAGACATTAGTACCGCGGAAGTGAAGAACCCTCAAATATGGTTACTAAGCAAGAACTTTGACTCTAAATGAAACTTATGTAGCACTGTCATCTGCAGTAAAAGCTAATAACAAGCACAGTCATGAGAGTTACTTTTGTTGTTATTTTTGAGGAAAAAAAAGTTTCCTTGTTTATTTGCTTTCCCCTCCTCAGAAGCTAGACAGAATACACTTGGTTTTTGATTAGCTGGGTGCGCTGGGCTTTTGGTGCCTTGGTACACCACAGTAATTAGGCTGTCAGTCAAAACCAGATGGCTGGTGGCTAAAATGGGGAAGTGCTCAGATGAGTCTCCTGTTTAGTTTTCTTGTTGATGTTAGGATAGGATTGCAACTTGTAAATTTCCTGAAATACAACAATAAACTAGCGTGTTGCTATCTGTAATAGATGTTTACACATGTCTTTATTTAATTAATTAATTTGACAGTTCTTCTGTTGTTATTATTATTATTATTATTTCTTAACTTACAGGAAGTAAATTAGATTTTTTCTTAGGACTATGCAGTCCTATGAAAAACTAACTTGGATAAGGTTCTTCAATATTGGGGAGGCAGATTTTCAATTTTTGACTTTCATTTAATTCATTTTCAAAATTTGTAAAAACCAGTATCAGCTCAGTGGTGGGTGATTTACGGCCAAATTAGTTTCTGTTGCAATATATTACATGTTGTACAAGTAAAACATGTGACATTGGAGCTCTGTAGGCCGACAGGTGTCTTGCTTTTCCTAATTTATTGCTAAGTGTTGATATTGTTTAAAAATGTTAAAATGTAGTTTATACAAAAACTATTTTAGACACAACACAAACAGATGCTGGCCAGCCACAGCCATTACGGGGTATAGAGGGTTAATTAATTGGACCACCTTTATAAAAGCAGAAGTTCTGACAGTTTCCTGGTCTGGAAACATTCTCTTGTGACACAATGTCACTATTTTCCCAGGCAAGACATCCCAGCAGATTCGCCCCAAGGTCAAATCATGCAATGCTCAGAGAAATTGCAACAAAAGCCAAAAACAAGACAGACTTTACAAGCCTCAGTTAGCATGCAAAATGTTAATGACTCAATTAGGAAAAGTCTGAACCATATTTGACGAATCCCAAACACGGCACATCAGCAGCAATCACCTCACATCAACATCAAGCACAGTGGTGCAGGGGGTAGAATTCTACTGTAGAGTAAAATGTGAAGCCTTCTGTCTGACAGCTAACGCTTGAGTCATGCAGCAGGACAGTGGTCCTAAACACACCTGTGAATCTCAACAGAATAACTGAACAAGAAAAAGAATCAAGGTGTTGCAGTGGCTCGGCCAGTCTTCACCTCAGCCTGATTGAAATGCTACGGCAGAACCTTAACAGAGCTGTGCATAAAGGAATGCCAGCAGCCCTCAAGGAACTGAAGCTGCATTGTAAAAAAACGCGTGGGCCAAAATTCCTCCACAACAATGTGAGACACTGATAAAGTCATACAGAAGATGATTACTTCAAGTTATTGCTGTTAAAGGTTGTTCTACGAGCTGTTGAATCATGGAGTGTATTTAATTTATCAGAGGACTGCACAGACCCCTATGAATGCATTCCTTTTCACATGACTGTACTTATAAATGTGGTAAAAAAACAAAACAAGCAATTCTATGATTAGTTAATATAATAACTTTATTCTGACAA
>VOQJ01018033.1:0-16060 GCA_015052665.1 Apistogramma diplotaenia | reverse complement strand
AAAAACCCCTTTAAAATAAATCCTTTTAAAAAACCTGTATTTTTAAAATGGTAAAAAAAAAAAAAAAACAAGCAATTCCATGATTAGTTAATATAATAACTTTATTCTGACAACAGTCCTCACGTAGCTGAACTTTTGCTGTGTTTTTGAAGCCTCCCAATATTGGAAATACTCACCTCCTGTGTACCTGTGTACCTTTTCAAACAGATTGTGTTTGAAGGAATTCGAGGTTCCGGTTTTGAAGGGGATATCGCCATTGACGACGTGTCGATCACCAGAGGAGAGTGCAAGCAGCAGAACACTGTAGCCAACGCAGGTAAGACAGGTAAGATATACTGTCATTTTGGTGTGCGTGTGTAGAAATATACTTAACAAAAATGAACAAAAGAAGCATAAAAAAGCAAAAGGTTTCCCTCATCTTCATTTGTTTGTATTTACACACACTCAGGGAAACTCAAATGGAGCTTGTTATTGTTATTTTTGGCAGAAATACATTTTTAAAAAAAAGCCAAAGTGACTTCAAATAAAAATAAATTCAATGGCAACAGAACTTTTTCAAACCATATTTTTAGAAGAATGACATAATGAGACGGTCTAAAGGTCTTCTGTAGTTTTTGGGAGGTGTTGGAATATAAAACACAGAGAAAATCTTGTTTTTGTGGAGGCTGCATAGACACAGGACACCAGCAGGGAGGCAAACTGGAGGCCTCATCATAATTTGTGGTCATTCTTTTCCCTTTTTTATAAACATTATTTTATTCTTTTTCTTTCTTTTCATCCTCTAACTTTTCATACCACTTCCTGCCGCATCTCCACACCTACTGTCATTATATCTATTCTCGGTTCCTTTTACCCTACATTCTTGAGCTTCCCTTTATTATCTGTATACCTCTGCACCCTGCTCTTCATCTTTAAAAGCTGCTGTTATTTACTCTTTAGAGAGAAAGAGAGGGCGAGAGAGATGACAGTGAGACTGTTTGGCAGAGAGGATCCAGATAAAATACAAAGAAAAAAAAAGAAGATGAGTGTAGGAAAGTAGGCAGAGGAAACACACACCACGTACACCGTAAACTGACCACTTTCTTCACAGAAATCAGGTTCACATACTAAGCAACTTTCACCCATGATCTGACAGAATGAAAGGAGAAAGAAAAGCTGCTTCGGAAGCAGAAGTGTGTGGAAGGACTCCAGTAGCCTGTGGGTTGGTGGTATTGAGAAGAGACACTGCGAGAGAAAAGGTCAAAAACACACTGTCAAAAATTACATGTACGTGTGTGTTCATTAGAGTGTGCATGTGTCTGTTAATGTGAGAAAGACAGAAACAGAGAATCCAAGGCGCGAGCAGTTTACTGTAGTAAGAGCTGCCCTCTGAAAACCAAGTGGCGCACGCAGAAACACACACGTGCAGTCATGTACAGAGATCATTACGTTTTCTTTCACAGGTATTAATATTTTATCAGTCTTCAGACATGCATTCATTGCCTTTCACAGAGCCCAGCTGCTAAAGAAGGGTCTGCGAGTTAGTAATTATAAGAGCCGACTTACTTATTTTATTGTATCTCATGTATCTCAAGAAAAAAAAATCTACTGATCTCTGACATTTGATCGACCATTTTTAAATGAAGAATTTTACATAACCTACAACATGAGAAGTTTACCTCAGTAGTTTTACAGCCTCTGTAGTACAAAATAAACCTCATACAGAGCAAAAGAGAAACAGCCCCAGGGACAGACATAGATGACTTATAACTAAAAAAATGCTGTGTACTTTATTATACAGAACACAGCAACATGTGGTGAAAATATTCTTGTTAACTTTTACTTGAAATGACTACAACGAACATATTAGCACCATGTAAACAACAACAAAAAAAGGGAAATGAAAAAAAAAAACCCACAATCTATTGAATTATTAACAGCCTCCTTTTACCTTCTGAAACCTGACGTGTGAGTTGCTGTATATGAGTGTGCTGACAAATGTGTGCTTGGATGTGCAGGGCGATCTCACACATATGTGCATGTAACAACACTGGCGGATAGAGTGAATAATGGATGAAGGTGTAAACAGGAAGAGGAAAGCTCTTGAGCTCTCGGAGCGGGCGCGTGTGCATTTGTGTCCTGCAGGTTTTACGCAGGCACAGACACACAGTGCAGACAGATGGGCAATTATCAGGCAAGCAACTAAAAAGTCTTTGCCACTGCAAGAAACACAATGCATCTGTCTTGTGTACAAACTCTACCTCCATAAAGTTGGTGCAGTAAAATACATATTAGAGAAGGAATAAACTTCACTGCATTGAGTTATGGCTTTGAGAAAAATGCAAAATAATGATAATGCTGAATACATAACTACATAAATATAATGCACGGTGCACAGGCTCTTGGCAGGAAGGCTTGGAACAGGCATTTCCCACCATTATTGGCAGTGAACAATGTTAGCACACATTTGTGATTGACTAACGGAAAGGTACAAATCTGTTTCATAGCTGGGACCTTGTGTACAATTTAGGTAAAGCATGTAAACCTTTTTGAAAATAGGGTTTAAGTTGAAGAGATGGATAGATGGGTGGGAGGGAGGAAAGGAGGGAGGAGAAATGATCCTGAGCCAGTGTGCGGGTTCCTCTGTGACACTTTCCTCTGCTTCCTGCACCTCACAAGATGTGGAGGGAGTATAGGTGCACCGAGCAGCATCACCTTGCAGATACATCACACCTGTGTCTCTTTCACACTCACACATACACACACACTTCCACACATACATGCGCCTCCACCTCGCAAGTGTTTTTAGCAGGTACTTACTGTATATGTAACCATATATGCAGGGACTGAAGCGTAAGCATTCTCACATGCACATCTGCACACATTTATTTCAGGTCAGCGACGTGCGCACACAAGAGGCTAATATCCTAAATGAAAGATGATTGTCTCTGACATGTCTGATGCAACTCCACATTCGCAAATCACAGAGCCCCGCCTGGCTCAGATGTGTCTGCCTACAGGAGAGGAGGCAGTGGAAGGCAGGCTCGTCTCATCCACTTTTACTTTTAATTCAAGTCTCTGTTGTCTTTCTGTTGCTCTTCTGTCATCCTGACCCACTGAATCATTCTCAGAGAACTAAACAAAAGTATTTTATGAACAATACTTATAAAAGCCTTAAAATGAAGTTTGAAAATAGCCCAGAAAGATCTGATAGAGTGTGGTGGTAAATGTTGCATACTGAGTTTCACAGAAAAAAAAAAAAATATAGCGGAAACCTTATTACATTTTTTTCTGAGTGACAGGAAATGGGAGGTAAGGTAATGCCCACCGTTTTCATTTAACTTAATACTGTTGTTTATCCTAACAACAACTCCTCTAAGAAGCTATTTTTAGAACATGTGGAGCATCTCCATAATTTACTAAGCTAATGAGTAAAGTGGTGGAAGGTTGCAAGACTCTCCTCACTGTCGCAGCTGAACCTGACATACTTGTGCCACGCAAACGCAGGCTTAGATGTTTAAGTTACTATATGCATCCACTCACACTCACACATGCACACATAATGGGATAATATGTTCCCAGAGTCATTTTCTATGCTTTTAACTCCATTTCAATTCCACGATACATCTGAAATACTGATTTACGGAGATCTGTGCATTCAAGTCACATTTAAATACAAGCTGCTCTTATCAAATGAGAGCATAGCGATAGTAAACGAATGAATGAGTGCACTGCATTGGAGACAAAGTAGGTTAAATGAGAGTGAGGCAGAGCTTCACCATCAAAAATCAGAGCCCAAATTAAATAATTAAAAAAAAAAACATCTGCTAATAGAACCACCCCAAAGGGTAGCACATCATAGAAAAGTTTCATCCATCACTCCAAAACACTCAGATACAACATGTACTTTTACAGTAGTATAAATATCGACATAGTAGAAGCATACACAATAATATTAAAAACACTAGAAATACATGAGGTCCTCTGTAACTAAGGGAAAAAAGCTTATGTGAAATTATGCATCTATAATTGATCTCAAGAAAAAACTTAAAGACCATGTTCCACTCAATATATTGCCTGCATCGAGGGCTCTGCTATAAGAACGTGCGCACACATGTGTGCCTATTTAAGTGTCTTCTGCATACAGGATTTATTGCAAATATTGATTTTCCACCTGAAGGATGGATCTTTGATATTAAGTCATTTCGATTCTTTAAGTATAACACCTATGCTTTTATTTATAAATCTGTGTTTGAACAGTTTGCATTTGAATGTATGTGTTAAAGAATGGTGTATGTTGTATCTAATTTTTTTAAATGACACCACATAAAAGATGTCTGCACCGTGTCTTCCAGCTGTGCACGAACAATCACAAGCTGCAGAAAAAAAGGCCAAGGAAAACAATTCAACACATATCGATGATGACATCAATCGTAACTTCTTTCTCTCATTAAAATCTCAAAGCTGTCATGACAATGTATGGGATCTCAGTGGTGAAGCACTTGGTTTTTCTTGTTTACTCAACCACCTCCTCATCCATGACTCTGTCTGCCTTCTCATCTTTTCTTTTCCACTCAACCCGGTCTTTCCTCCCTGACAGTTTCTGTGAAGCTTTTTCTACAAGCCCTCCTTCTTTCTTTCAACATTCATAACTTGGTTTGATATTTTTCAAATGATACGTCTCGGTAAAAGTACCACTCTGGGGCACTTTCCACTGCTTGAATTACATTTCATATGTTTAGATTCAATAAATCATTCAAGGCCAGCCCCAATTTACGTTTATGTTGGGCATTTAAATTCACGAGAATACAATAAAAGAAACGTAAAATTAAAAAGGATGCAGGATACAAATGCAAGTATGCAAGAGTCAGATGACTCACCTGCTTTCAAGGACAAAAAGGAGAATTTAAATCCTTTATCAGATATGCTGTATCGTTGATAATGAATTCTTTGATTTCAGATGCTGTACATCGCTTACAAAAAGTTGTGTATTGATCCCTGAAAACTTTTTGAACCATCATATTTATGCCACTCTTACAGTTGTTGTGAGGCAGTTTTTTCTGCAAGTTTAAAATGATATGTTTATTTATGGCTAAATAGCCCGTGCAATCATTCATTACTACTTTAATTATGGAAATGTTACAACAAGCACATCAGCTGTGACCTGTACTGTGAAGCAAGTTCAAGAAACCAGGCTGATGTGGTCACGAGAAGGTGGTTATTGGCTGGATAAATCAAACCAGAGTTTCCTAATATAGGTACGAGTGAGTTCATACTGTACAAAAGAGGTGGTGTTGATAAAGAAATCGTAATATTACAAGCCTGTGAGCCGACATAATTACAAATTGTTTATAGCTACAACAAATAAAAGGTTTAGGTGCCCAATTTTAGAATAATATTGCACTATTGTTTTGTTATTGTTGACAATTAATTAGATTTGGATAAACTTTGAGATTAATGCCTTGTTTTCATGGAGGTTGAAACAATCAGGCCGTAAAGCCACAAGGGAAAGACAAAGGCTCTGATTTACTAGGTAAACAATTGCAAAAATGTCCCTCTGGCTGGGATGTGGCAACAAAAGGCTGGATTAGTACTGTAGTAGTAGTAGTAGTAGTAGTAGTAGCAATAGTATTAGTAAAAAGAAACAACATTTTGCTATTAATTAGGATAACTGGCAGCAGGCCATTAACATGACTGGGTATTAAAAAAAAGATCATCTTAGAGAGGCAAAGTTTCTCAGAAGTAAAGATGTGCAGAAGTTGATCAATCTGCAAAACAGTGTGTCTACTGTACAATACAAGAACAATTTCAAAGTACTGTTCCTCGATTTAAAATAGCAATGACACTCAATATCTCATCATGTAAAGCACAAAATATCAAAAGATTGCAAGAATCTGGGAACAAAATCTCTCTGGGTAAGCTACAAGGCTGAAAATCTGCATTGGATGCCTGTGATCCTTGGGCACTCAAGCAGCACTGCATTAACAACATGTCTGTGTCATGGAAATCACTGCGTGGGCTCAGGAGCACTTCTAGACATCGTTAATTCAGCTCACTGTGAAATCCACAAATGCAGGTTAAAGGTCTGAAATGCAAAGAAGAAGCTGTAAGTGAACATGATCCAGAAATGCCAAAGCAAAGTGGGAAACTGGTCTGTGGTCAGATAAATTGACAGATGTTTCTACATTAAATTTAACGCAATGTGCAATGAATTTAATTCTGCAAACTTTAATGAATCTCATTTGTGTGATTCATTTAAATATTGTCCTTCCAACAGTTTGTGCTCCCAAATGGAAACTCCTGCAAATACATATGCAGGAAGGCCAGCTGCAAGAACACCTCAATATTCCTTTCAGCCACAAAAATGATACGGCATCTGTTTAGGGTTTTTTCACAGTAGCTTTTTAATGGCGAAAGAGGGTTTGGTGCTGGTGCAGGGCGTTAGTAAATCTGACCCAAAGACTTTAGATGAGCTTTAAAAAATGTACACACTAATACAATCTGTGCACCAAGGTCAGAGGGATATTTTCTAGATAAGTGATTAGCGAGTAGGTGATGATTTTGTCCATGTTGTTCTCTTTTCACCAACATCTTTATGGAGTATTTGCAAAATAAGTCACCATGGCAGAAAGGAACCACTGAAAAATCACAGTTAGACCTGAAGTTACCTTGTTAAGCCCCGAGTCTTGCTCCATAGTACAGGCCAGTTTCAGAAGAGGCAGAAAGGATGATTTGGAAGAATACTGGAAGGATTTAATCTCAATGGCTAAATCTGGTCAAGAGAGTCTGTTCTTACACTAACATTCCTCTTTGTTTTTTGTTTCCATAGTTCTGATTGGAGGATCGCACTCACTCCCACTGGCTAAATGGCTGACATTTGGCCTCTCCTGCATTCTCTCACTGCTGTACAGATGATGAGCGCTCCCCACAGCACCACCAACTGTCTGTGCTGACAGACACTGCCCTGACTTGCGCTCTTACTTTTTTCTCTTCCCCCCTCCCTGTCTTTTCCTCTGCGTAACCGTGTCCTTACTTCTCTGTCCTCTTCAGTTATTGTCTTGCTATCTTTCATGCATCCAACAAGAAACACTATGTATTTGTCTACTTTCTCGACCTCTGATTTCTTTGAATATTTCACCTATTCACTTAGTATAACCGACCAATGCTCATACTGTATTTAATGTTAACATACTTAATGGTCTTTGACATTCAGACTTGAAATTCTCTCCTTTATCCCTTGATTAGATTCAATTTATCCATGTCAGTGTGTCAATTTGTCAACTTTTGGCTTTTTCCTCCCCTTCGTCAACCTTCTTCGTCCATATGTGCACCCTTCATGTATCTTCGATCCCTTGAACCGCTATCCTTGGCAACCCCTCCCCCCCCCCCCCCCATTCCCCAGACACACCAAAGTGTCGGACACTCAACCAAAGATGACAAAGAACCCGAGGGAATGGAATGAGGGAACAGGGATTCTAGGAAGAAAGTTAAAGAGAGAGCAAGAGAAGAGAGGAAGTGGTTCATAAAAGCGTTTCAGCAAAGACTGCTTCCCTTCCGGACCCGCCTGTGGCACCATGGGAGCTACCGAATGATTAGGAGAAATGAAAAACTGATGACTGTATGAATAAATAAATGACTAAATGATGAGGAAATGACAAACCAGAACTGAGGATGAAAGAAGGGTAACCTCTCTGCTTGCCACAAGAGACGAACCTCAGTGCGGATTATACGTGTACATTTATCATATATATATATATATATATACATATATATATATATAAAAATATATTAAATATAACAAAGGTTAAACAAAAACACAGCTGGGGCAGTGGAGGACTTTACAAAGTGAAATTAAAGAAGCACAACGTTTATACAACCTCTGCTGTTCCTTTGGGTTTTATTCAACTTCTTACGTGATGTTGCAATTTGTCTGACCTATTCAATGTTTTTGATATTCGCTTTTTTTGTTATGTTTATGGCATCATAAGGGTCGAGGTAATTAAAGTATTACATTAATATTTATGAGAGGCAGAGAGGATGATTTGTGATCCAGAACGTGATCGAGCACGTGGATGGAAATGCAAAGGTGACCCGAGCCATGTGGTAACCTCAAATGTTCTTCACACATACTGTACTGAATGCACACACATGCATCCCGACATATACAGTAGCAGTCAGAGGTTTGGACACGCTCCAAACTTTTGACTGGTGCTGTGCAAACGCACACTCATTGCTGAAATCACAGTCAAATACAGTACATGTCTCATCCGATGAGTAACAGAAGGAAAACCATGGGTGGCAGATGCAATACCAGATACTCCCTTTATCATAACCTTCCTTTCACTGGGTCTATGAGTGAAATACCTGGATTAATCAGGACAGGCTAACCTGTGGTGTTATATGGGAAACGGATAAGTGCCTGGAGTAAGTTTCAGCACTCTTCCTGCACAGTTTATTGAATGTCATGTATGGATCCCCCCCCCTCCCCCACTCAGTGGTCAATGAGTGAAAGGTGGAGAAGATTATCAGTCTGCCAGGTGTGCAGTGTGGATTGCCTAATACGTTCTTCGTCATTGTTTAATTAACGAATGTCTGTAGGATAAACACTTCTCATAGCCCCATAGATATGATTGTTAAAATTAAGCAATATTCATATCTATATCTCTACATGTTTGTTTGTTTTTTTAATTGCATTTAAAAAAAAATCATTGTGTCCAAATCTTTTATCATTCCTTGCAGTTACCAGTTTAATTGTGGTAATTGTAGCCATTTTAATTTGAGTGTGCTTCCATTTTTTTATATTGCGCATCAGCTTATTAAAAACAAACCCACACTGCACATTGATCAGCCACTTAGTCCCTCTATGCTGATCATCTTCATCACCATGTGTATCAGTGAATTCATCTCTCTTCTCTGTGTTATGTCACAGTGAGTTGATCATTGAATTAATTTCACGTTTTTATTTTTTGTTGTATTTGGTAAAAAAGAAAAAGGTTTTTCATTCATAAATAGAAGAAATGATGTGCCTATTTAACTTGCTGTGAGTGGCAATCCTTCTGCTTGCACAGCTCGTGTGTATAACATCATACTGTGTAACTGCTGCAAAGTTGTGTTACACATGTTGGATATCTCTGTGAAACACCGCCGAGAGTAGTGTATTATATGAACACTGAAGCCCTTTGAAGCCTACTCCAAGCAAATCATCAATATTGCAAAAATGCTCCTGTATCTTAGCTTTAGCTCGTCTCTGTCATCATCCATTTACTTTGATCTGATAAGTGCACCTGGTGGATGGTTTGATTCAAATTATACAAAGTATTTGTGGGGATTTTTAGGGATATGTTTTCTTGTAAATGTAGTCTGTTCATTCTGCGAGTGGCCTAAAATATTTTCAGTTCCCGGTAATGTCTTGAAAATGGCCATCAATTTACAAACCACAACAGAACACAAAGTGGTTTTTGTTTGTTTGTCTATTTGTTTTTGTTTTTTCAGCATTTTTTTCAGTGCCTCCCCTCTTACAGTATGTGACGATGCATTTTTTACATGAGGCATTCATATCAGCTTTAGTTGTAAAGTATCATAAGCATTAACAAGCACAATAACAGTGCAGTGGTAAATGCATTTTAGAAATATTAATAAGCATAGTATGTGGCATTTCACCAGTCTAACATCATATCATTCCTCATATTGCTTTATTTGTCATTAGTGATAAGATAAGCATTGTTCTTATTATCACTGCTTTTGAAAATGTGACAGCTGCAAGTTAAAGATGGAAATCCCATGATGCATTGTCCTTAACCGTTGTTATTTTTTTCAAAAACAATTACACATGCTTTTAATTTTTTCATAGGTCCCACATAAGAATTGAATGTCAGCATAAAGGTTCACTATGATTATTATTTAAAGCTGACTGATTAAATATCAATTTGTCACTTCTTAATGTAAACATGTGGCAATACAGCAGTGTTAAAAGGTACCTCATAAAGTGTGCATCTGTGCTTCTATAATCGAGTAAAACTGCAGTATTAATTATTATATCAAGCATGAACTAACAGGATAATTATTCTGAAGTGGAACAAAATAATCAACTTAGAAATACAGTTACATCCATAATTTGTTGGACATAGACAATATTTAAAAAAAATGATTGTGGTGTACAGAAGAAAGCTTCAAAAATTGTGTGTTTGTCCAACAAATTACAGACCTGACTGATATGAACAGGACTGGCTCAAAGGACCATCTAAATAGGAAACCTTTTTTCAACAAAATTTAAATTAAATAACTGTCTTTATGGTCGTATTTGTTTTTATATTAATTAAAATTTTTAGTAATGTTTTAATTATTATCCATTGGCTCAATTTAATATTTTGAGTGTAATCACACCTGTAGCAACACTTTGGACATGTACTTAGAGAGAAAAGGAAAGGTTTGCATATATCTTCCATAATAAAATTACCTGCTGATCACATGCTTTTGAATTCATTTGTTTTAAAGTCAAACCTGCCATAAATTCATTATTTTAAAAAACACAGTTTTTCTTTATTTAAACTCAAAAAAAGTGTTTTGTTTTTGGTTGTTTTTAATAATGTGTAACACTAAAAAAATATATACGAGTTAAAAATGTAGGCACAACCAAAAAGTGAACCCAAACCAAAGAAAAAAAAATCTATTTCAATACTTAACACACACACTAGTGATGAAAATTACATGAGCCGTTTATCTTATCTGCTGATTTGTTAAATATAAAATCGGTTCCAGTATTCAGATTGGCTGCAGTCCTCTCGGTGCTCGATGTGGTTTTCATAGAATGACGGAGCTCTAAGATCCTGTTTGCGTCCATTAAACGCTCATTTCCACTTTGCATTTGCAGCATTCTCATTCATCTGCTTGCTCAGCCACACACACACAAACACAAACACACATCTACATCAGCATTCCTGCCTTCACGCAGGCAAACAATAACAAATGGAGCGGCACGCTGACTGTTAATCTTCCACCAACTGTAAAACGTGTATTGTCTTGAAATTGTTCAGCTTGGACCTACGAGACACAGTGTGAAAGGAAAGAACAAAGCCTCCTCATTGAGCAGTTCAGTGGCAATATCTTTCTTCCTGGCAACAGAGAAAGTGAGACATACAGCACCGGTCAAGAGTTTGGACACACACACACACACACACGTTCGTATGAGTGCAGGAGTGTGTGCAAACCTTTGACTGGTGTACTGTACTTTCAAGAGTTTTGTTTTCTGAGGTGAAAATAATATAATGTGAAACAATCATCATTAAAGTGCTGGTAAGCATTGTTTACTATACACTCCTCAGTAAATTTGGGTCTTTCAGCCTCTGTTTATACACCAGAATAACCTTTTCCACTAAATACTCTGACCCTTGCCTGGTTTCCTAACAGAACGTTCTAGACCATGTTATGTTGTAGCGAAAGGTCATTGCAGTTTAATGTTTGAGGATAACTCAGCTCCAAGTTATCCAAATTGATGCATAAATCTTGGAAGTCCACAAGTAACCGAATGCCATTGTCTGAGTGGACCTTTTGGTGTTTAGCCCACCCAACATAGTGTCTCTGTGCTGTCTCGTGTGGCAGCACACAACATGATAAGCCTTAAAATCTTATAAATTACTTTTTATGACTCACCGGACTGTTGTAACACTCTGTAACAACATTGTCTTCACAACAAGTCAATTTTGGGAAACCGAACACCGGTCACAGTGCAGACTGTCAGATTTTACAGCATACAGCAGTCAATGTATTGATCCATTTTGGAACAAAATATGTGAAATGCACCTTTAGTGGGAAGAAAAGGAAAAAAAGGTAGCAAACAATGCTGCGTGTTGTATATCTCTGTCATGTAATTAAGCATTTTAGAGGAGAAATATATTTGAAATATTACCTGAGAGGTATAAATAAAAAAATGGTCAAACAAATAGACGTGTTTATTACTGTTATTTGCTGCTGTTGTGTCTCTTTTGGAACAGGAATACATTAATTAATGCAACCAGCTGCTCAAATGAGAGACTTTGTTCCTTTCATATAACAAATGTTGACTATATCATTGTAACCTTGGCCTCTCAATACATTTCGCTTCTTTTTATTTTAAGATTAACCATTATTAAACAACTCTTACAAAATAATATTATAACATGGTAATAACGATAACAATTTTTAGTTGTAGCTCTATGACAGATTTGAAGATAGAGCAAGCAGCTGGTTAGCCAAGATGTCAAATTGTAATTTTCTGTTTGGCACATTTTACTGTCTTCAGTTAAAGCTGAACTAACTGTTCTCCAGTTTACGGTTTGTGCTTAGCTAAGCTGACTACTGTCATCTACATTTTGACAAAAAAAAAAAAGTAAGTGAAGAAAATGTCTACTTATGTTCAGTTATCTGCAACCTCAAGAACAAAGGCTTTTTTTTTAAGTCTGAGCAGTCTAACCTGTGTGTCTTTAAAGATTGCAAATCAGGCTGAGTTGGAAAAATGTGAATTTTCAAGCTTGGACCTTAAAATGGAGTTCAAGTGGTTGATTTGAGTTCTTTTAATCCCGAAAGACGACACACTTTGCTAGAAATCAAAGTCTTAGAAGCTCGCTAAAGAAGGTTACCAGACTTCTTGAGGTTTTACCTCTCAATCAAGAGGCTTCTTCAGTTCTGAAAGCAAACAGTGGAGAGGCCCAGGTATTTAAACCCTAGTGGAGATCCTCCCCTTTGAAGGAGGTCAGTGACCCGCTATTAATCATGTGGGTCACTGCATGAGCCAAGGTATGAAAAAAGGTGTGTGTCTTTACCACCAGGGGCTTCCGGTGAAACCAGTGTGAGACCTTGTCTATCATCTGACCTATTAAGGTCACCTGAAGAAAGGTGTGAGTGAGGGTTGAGGTGCCTTTCAAGACTGTCATAAGCCACCACCTCTGTTTAATAATGGCAGTTTGCAGTGGACATAAAATGCCTCCTTTACTTCTCTCTCCAACCATCTATCTTCTCGGTCCAAAATGTGAACATGAGCGTCCTCAAAAGAGTGTCCTGTATCCTTTATGGAGTGGCTGTTTGGTGTCTCCGATGCAGAGGTCCAAGCACTCCTCACTGCACTGCACACGCTGTTTGCGTTTGGCTGGAATGAACCAGTTTCTGTCTGAGGGTGGTGCTGGGTCTGGAGTGCACTGGGATGTCATGCTTGGAGAAAATTTCTCTGACAATCCTGCTACATGGGGAATGGCAGGGTTGTTCCATTTATCATCCTGTTCCTCCCTGTTTCAGTCCAGTTTCCTTATTTTTTATGCTCCTACGGCTACCATGACCTGGACGACTGAGGACCTACGCAGACATAGAAAACAAAGCAATTATTCGTATGAGCGAGTGAGTGTACCAAACTTTTGACTGGCAATCCATGTTTACTTACTGTACATTCTCACACAGTTAATTGCTGTGGAGCATCTGTGACTTACTGTACTGCAAAGAGTTTCAAAAAGTCACGTCGAATACTCGGGCACTCAACAAAATACACCACACGCAGAGGCATTGTTGCACATGCCTCAAGATAAAAACTGCAACACAGACCTGTGTTTGATTAAAAGACAAACATATTTGAATGACTCAACTAATATGCAAACAATAACAAACAGAATAAATGAAACAATCTGCATCTGTCTACCTCGAGTCGCCAAGTTGTTTTGAAGCTAGCTGATACAAACATTGTAAATAACTTGATTAAAGGTTGAATGACACCTTTGACTTTTGCAACAATGTGCTAAACAAAAAGAGTGGCATATGAAACATATGAAGTAATTAAGAGAAATTACTAAATTATTAACTTTGCTGCCACAGTATGCATGTCTAATCTGTGAGATGTGTGTACAAGTGTAAATGAAGTTACTTTCAGCACCTCAATTTAGGATGACACCACAAAGTCACCTATAACAATGAATACAGTAACATCATTTGCACTCCAACAAAGCATGCTATTATCTTTTCACTTGCACTAACATTATCATAAATGTTTTTGTTTTTGTTTTTCTTGCTGCAAATGCTTTTTTTTTCTCTACCCATTACTTTTGTCCGTCTCCGTTCTGCCTCTTATTCTGTTTTCTTCCATCACTGTCTTCCATTTCTGGTCCATGGCAACTAAAATAGATAACCGATGTAAAAATGTACAGTAAGTATAGCGGGTCTGTCTGCTCTTGACCTTCATATAACGGGTTGTTCCTATTTAGCTTCCTCACTTCAGTCTGCAGAGCTGAAAAAAGTGATAGGTGTCATATAGTTGAGGTTTTAAGCTATTTTTGCTTAAATTATTTGCTGTAAGTTTCAGCCTTTGGCTTTGGCACGGAGCTTTCTGCTCTCTCAATAAACTCCAAGGTCCATTTGAGACGAGGCTGCTCTCTAACACAGTCACATTCATGCACACTAAGATTCTTCTCTGTTTTTCTTTCTGCTCACTTACATTTATATTGAGTTTTAGATATTATAGCTTGCTCTTATATGCCTTAAAACAAGAATAAATATAAATAATCCTTTCAGCTTACATGCACAGTATGAGACCTGGTCTTTTTGTCCATCCTTATCTTTTTTCTTTTTACATGAGCCTCCACTCGTTTACTCTCGCAACTCATCTAGGCAGAGATGTACTGATAGAAGTCTAATTAATGTGTGCTTTCTACTCTGAGCTGCCGCCCAGTCGAGTGCTAGGTGGAATGGATTGAGCTGAATGGTTCAAGGCTGTTCTCTTCTCTTTTGTTGTCTCTGACACAGGGGAAGTCGGCTTTCTCACTGACTGTGACTGCACTTGTTGTGGACTTGTATGAGGAAGGAAGATGAGCTTGTCACTGTTCCTACTTAATTCAAATATTTCCCAGGGTTCTTTACTAATAGTTCTGATTTTTGATGATGTTTTATTGTGACAGTTTCCTGCAATCAATATGCAATTATAAAGGTTTAGCCTACAAAATTTTTCTGTTTGTCACTCTGAATACCCCAATTACATTCTGACATATTGGTCCTAAAAAAAACAAAACATTGCACTCTAAAGTTCAAGGGCTAGATTTATTCACAATCTGCACCCACTTTAGTTCTGAAATTTTCTCTTTCAAAGCACTAAATGTGGCTGTGTTAAGTGACTTACCAAACAAAAACAAAAACCAATCAAACATTCATCCATCTTCCACTTATGCTGGGCCATGTTGCTGAGGCAGCAGTCTAAGCAGAAAAACCCACACCTCACTCTCCCCGCCGACCTCCTCCAGCTTATCATTCGTAACTAAGAGACATAATCTCTCCAGCATGTCCTGGGTCTTCCCTGGGGTCTCCACCGAGTAGGACATGCCTGAAACACCTCACCCAAGAGGTGCCCAGGAGGCATCCTAGTCAGATGCTTGAACCACCTCAAGTGACAGAAAAAGTCTGCCACTCCATATCTTTACATTCATGCTGCAGTACTGTCGTGTGGAAGATTTCAACTCACTATGCATCAAGAGAACCTTCAGATAACCATCAAGTATATGTATGTATGAAGGTAATCCATTGTAACTACATAAGGCAGCTAAAAAGTGCACAAACCCACAAAACCGTTTTCTGTATCTCAGAAACTCAGACCACTGCCACCTACAGAAGTTCTCAGATGATACAGCCATCATCGGATGCGTATCGGATGGGAATGACAAGCAATACAGGGGGGTCATCAGCGACTTCGTCAGCTGGTGTGACACCAACACTCTCCAAATCAACACCAGCAAGACGAGGGAGATGGTCATAGACTTCAGGAGGAAGTCATCCCCCACAAACAACAGGCTGGACGAAACCACAAACACAGACGCCCTGTATAAGAAGGGCCAGAGTCGACTCCACCTGCTGAGGAGACTGTGGTCCTTTAGCTGAGTCATGCAGACACCAAAGAGTTTTTATGACTCAGTGGTAATATGTGCCCTTTTCTATGCTGTGGCCTGCTGGGGGGGGTGGATGCACTGAAAGGGACAGGAGCAGGATTGACAAACTGGTGCGGAGGTCAAGCTCTGTGCTGGGATGTCCTCTGGAGTCAGTAGTGGTAGTGGATGAGAGGAGGATGTTAGCAAAACTAGCA
>VOQJ01018032.1:80865-95633 GCA_015052665.1 Apistogramma diplotaenia | reverse complement strand
CACAGATCCAGCCTTCCTTAAGAGTTTGTTAAGTCTCTTTAAGTCTCTGGCCCTCGTACCACTTCCCCAACAGATAGCTGCAAAGAGAATTGCACTTTCCACAACAGACTTAAAGAACATAATAGCTGGCACAGTGTTCTTAGGTCTGAAAGAACTCACCTTTACTCGGGCAAAAATATCATTTGTCATCATGGTCCAATTGCTCACTCTCTGTCTCATCTGACTATTAATCCTGTTGGCTTATCCATGTAGGCAGCTGCAAATTTCAGTCAAGTTTGAAGGTGAGGGGGCTTCTTGGTCAGCACTCTCTCGGTCTATGGTAATATAAAACTAGCTACACTGTGGAGAGTGATACTGGTGTTCCAGCAGTTTCCACTTCATGGCAGGCTTGAGTCTTGGTGGGTCCTGGGTTGTTCCTCAGCATCGTAACTAATTTTCTCTTATCTAAGAGTGACAGTTTGCATCTTCATCCAGACCTTGGCAAGGTGGGGACACATCCAAATACTGAATTGGTGATCTTGGAGCATTGACTAGAAGTGGCTCCAAGACTTTCCATTGTTCTGAGTATTGCTCAGTCTAGCGAGTGCTGTTAAACAAACAATTTTTATGCTGGCAAAGAGAAACTATCAGCTGTAGTCTGTCACGATCACTAATAAGAAGTCAACAGGCCTCGGCTTTGTTAAGTTAAAAGACACTGAAGAACCTTCAGCACCAGTCATTAAAAGATTTAAGTGCATGTATGTATATATTTGAACCTGCATATAGGCTTTTGTCCCTGTGTGGAAAATCCAAATATTTTCAGACTTGTGCACCCAATTCTCGTTTTTTAAAGTCATTAAAGACGAATGCTGTACAATCATTCCACCCTGGAAAAAGAACACTTCAAAGAAATCATGAATAACCCAAAATTACTACAAGATTCAAGCTCATGATGAGTGGATGGAAACTTCTGACCACAACTGTATCAGACTGAAACACTGAATGACGTCTTGCGCTTCTTCCTGTTTTTTTTTTTAAAAAGTTTGTTTGTTTTTTTAAGCACAAGATGGATGGAGGTAATGAGCCAATAAAGATATACTCTGGTTTAAACACTGAATATGTTAGAACGTTAGGTAGTGGATCAAATCACCGAAGCACATGGGGGGGCAGTCCATATTTCAAAATGAAAAATGTATTATTTTCCATCTATAATTAATCCAGCTTACCTTTGCAGAGTTATAAATTTACAGTAGTGCACTGAGGAGGAGAACTGAGAGCTAGACCTCCTTATCCCCACTGCAATTTTCACTGTGTTGTGTTGTGTTGCCATGTCAGGAGGCAACACAAAATTTCTCAAAATTTCTGGAAAATACATTTTACAAAACAAACCCTAAGGTTTTATATTCAATTCAACATTTGTTTAACAGGCTGGCATAAACACATAAAACACGTGGTTCAGTGATGCTTTGAGTCCACCTGGCTGTTACTAGAGTAACGACTGTTTATTAGAGAGCAATGACCACGTATAGTGAACGTCCTGATTTTTTTCCTTAATCCCAAATTTCAGGGTGAAATTTGCTCCATAGTTTGTGGCAGTACAGCAGCCATTTGATGAGGGTGGGGGGAATGATACAAATAGCACTCAGGGTCTAAAGTACGCCCAGGTCAACGACCTCGTGGTAATGCTGACTCTGTGGAGAAGACATCTGCACTCCGCTGCAGGCAGTGCTTTACTGGCCCACGTGGTCCACTTAAGCTGGGGAAACTGGGCAAGAAGCACCATGAACTTTCTGATGTTTTGCAGATGTCAGTGCGGTCCGTCATGAACACTAATTAATGTCAAATACACCCACTGCAGTTACACCCCACACACAGAAAGCCTGCCAGGATCTAGATGTTTATTTTTCTCGTATTCCCTCCGTTTTCCCCTGTAGCGACACAGACTGTCTAATTAACTAATGAATGAGGCAGATAAGAACCTGGACATTAGCTTCAAATTGGACTGGATTCTCTCAGATGTGAACAACCCGAGGATGTGTAATTATATATATATTAAAAAGTTGTTTTTTTATATTATTTTTTGATGTTTACAAACAGGATGTTAACTATTTCCCCCTTTAGGCCAGGGAAAAACAGCATTAACTTCCAAGACCACATATGGAAAAAAGCAGGCAGTGTTATTCGACATACCCAGACCCCCTGTGAAGATCTGCTGCTCCTCATACAACAGGACCTCATTTGTTTGTGCTGCTTTACTTTTGTATATAAAAATAATTTATTCCTTATAGAGTCTTCTTTTTTTTTTTAATGAGGAAAGGAGACCTATCCCCGCTGCTGGCAGTTCTTTAAGGAAAAACTGATGTGATCTGCAACAAAAAGGGGCAGTGAAATGCGCGATTATGTAACATCCTAAATAACAGTTACCATCTGCTCTGGATTTGTGTCACTTCAGGGAAAGAGTTCTTACTCAGCGACTTTATAGCTGTCTCTGAATTTGTCATAATGCCCGTCACACCCTCTCTATTCGCATTAAATTCGATTTTTTTCTTCTTATTATTGGCTCATTACGAATAAAATCTCCCTCGCTTTGTTTTATGGAATATTGCTAAATAAATGTCGGCTGTAATCTCCACAAAGTTAAACTACACAGTTATGACACTGACATTTTAATTACCCTGAAGATGAATGCTGGGTGGATTACACTTGAAGAATGTACACTAGATTGCTGTTAAAGTATTCTATTACACAGTTTCCTGTATTTTTACAGCAATTTGTTAGTGTGTGCGAAACAAAACACGGACAGAAACTGATGTAGGCTCAGCAGTATTGAATTCAGATATAATAACACAACACATGCCGCACAACATAAACAGAGCATTACTCACACGCATCCTGGATGCAGTTATATATGCGTCTCCTTCGCACCTCGACACCCACACTCTCTCCTATACCGCGTTCACGCAGCCACAGAGAGAGGCCCATACGGGAAAGAGAGAAACAACAAACATGTACTGTGTCTAATAATAATGACACAGGAAATAACATGATTAACTCATCCATCTGGTGTCTGCTGAATAATGGCCGTAACAATATATTTGCATACTTGAGCAGGATTGTGACTCATTCAAGAACGCACATTTTGAACAGACTTTATGTGAGCTGTTGGCATCCCTCAGGATAGTGGACTCCGTGTCCCCTTATTGCTGCAGTTTAAGCTCAAAAGCAGAGGAGATGTGAACGAACACCTGACGAAAACATCTCACCCAGTTATTCTCCTTCTTGAGAACTGTCTGTTTGACAACCACAACTTATTCTACACGTGCTTGATTTAACCGCCCTTTAATTATTAGTCTATATATTCTTTATTATATATATTTTAAGGGAAATACCACTTAAAATAAGACCATATGATTCCCCAAAACAAGTCCAGCCCGTTTCATCGCTGACCGTTTGGTGAACAGCTGCTCAACAGTTTGTTCTATTTCAGTTTTGGAGCGGTTTCAGTGGAAGTCACAGTCTACAAGTTATTTAGATGAGAGGTTAGGAGGGTTAGGCTGTCTGGAGCCACCGCCGGTAAGTCAGGGATGAAACATTTCAATGAATCAAAGCCAGAGCTGGAATATCGAGCATTTCCAATCCTCTCCAAATCTCTTCAACCTTAAAAGGAAAACAGGGCCTCATTAACAAATGAGACTGGTTCTGAATAATGTGCTTATTGTGCAAGAATGAGGTGAACCGTGTGGTCAACAAATTAAGCAGCAGTGACGTAACTAATAGCAGACTATAGCAATTCCACTAAATGGCATGCAGAGCTGCTCACTCACAGACACACCAGCAAAGCGTTTAGCAAGGAGGGAGGTGGAGCTGGTGTAGGAGAGCAGGGAGTAGGGAAAAGGGGGGATTATGGGAAGAGAGAAAGAAGGAGGTGATTGTTGGGCAGAAGGAAAACGTATAAAGAGGGAGAAAGCAAGACAGAGAGAGAAAGTGGAAGGAAGACAAGCGGAAAGAAGCTCAGTCGTTGTCTCGTAAAGGCTTCAAACTTCTCTAAGAAACAGGTAAGTTGATATCTTTTTATTACACAGTTTCAGTGAATAGAGTCAAGCTGCAAGCTGCCAAAACAAAGCGCACAAAGTGGATTAGTATTCAGTTGGGGCTCCTACTCCGCTCCGTTCAGCGCAGGAGATTTTTTGAATGGCCCATTGTTACTTTGCTATGCAAGTTCAGCATATTCCAGGTACGCCCGTGTGGAGTCTTAAGAAGCAGCAGCTTTCGTGTAACTAGATACAGCTGACAAGCCTGTGCTGATTCTGGGGCGTGCAGGCATTTGAACCTGTTGTGCAATGGGCCAGTGGAATGCAAAACTAGAGTGGAGCTCCTCCAAGCCTTAACGCATGAGCAGCAATTACCAGGAGTTCGGTGTACAAGATTTGACATCAGTGATAAACACTTCACCGAGTACATTTCAGCTACTTGGGTGTTGCTATTTTGTTCACTCAAAAGCCATGTGGGCTGGGAAAAAGTTTATGTCTCAGTTCAGACGACCGTTTTAGTTCCCCCACTCAAACTAGAGCTTTATTTAAGTCAGTTGAGTCGTTGGATACAAGAATTCCCTCTGCAGGTATATCATCTCTAAAAAGGCAGAACAAGGGAACAAAAATATGTTCTCATTCCAGCTCTCTCATACAGGAGAAAAATGAACTGAATCACTAAATGTACACAGTTAGAAACCCAGTGGGGCCTATAAAAGAATCTAATGGAATTCTATTTTTTTCCAGCATGATGGCTGCCATGAGGGATCATCTTTCCCTGCTTGGGATCATATGCCTGGTATTCATCAGGGGTTACTGCCCCCTGCCTATGGCCTTACAAGGGATGCATCCTATGAGAACTCACGGAGCACGCGCACTTTCATCCGAGGATAATTTTCTTTCCACTGAGGATTACAGTGAATACGAGGATACAGTCACCACTGCTCCATCCAAGAGGGCGACTCCAGGTGGAGGGACTCTTCAGCGGTGTGCCTACGATCCCTGTCTTGAAGGGCAGACCTCCTGTTTTGAGCTCGCAGCCTCCACCCACTGCTTGTGTCGAGGATACACGTTGAATAACGTGGCTCCAGAAGCGCCCAGTCTAAGTTCAGTATCTTGGAATGGGTCTGAAGTTGTACTTAAGTGGTGCGCGCCTTATTCATATGTCACGGCCTACGTTGTGACTGTCGGAGGGCAAAAGAGGACGATGTTTGAGGAGGGCCGAAGAAGCGGAGCGGTGGGCGACATCGATAACATAGCAGAAGTTTGTGTGAGGGCCGTAAACGATGCTGGAGACAGTAAAGGATCCTGTATGATGTATCATCCCAAGGATAACAGCCTGGCTCTGACAGCAGGGCTCATCGGAGGAGCCCTGGGCTTCCTGTTGCTCCTCTTGCTGGTCATCCTGCTGTGGAGGCACAGGAGGCAAAGGAAACGGGAGGCCACCATCTCTATGAGCCACACAGCTGAGACGCAGTGAACCGGAAACACTGCGAGACTGGACACTCATTGAGAAAAGTCTGTCCTATGAAACTCTTCAGTGTTATTGCAGTTAATTAACTATGAAAGCATGACAGCATGTCTGAGGTTTCCTGCACCAAGAAGCTTCCTTAAAACAAGAGGAAGCAGGATTTATCCTTTCACAAGAATACATCAAACTGGCTTGATGCCTCGTCCAGCCTGAAAACCCCTTGGTGCGTTCAAGGGGGTTCCACACTCATTAGAGATGCATAAAAATATTCATAGCATTCATTAGTTGCAATTTTTCCCCCCCCCCCAGAAATAAAACCCTGAAGACAAACATTTGGAACAATCCCAGCATGGGGTCCCTGCTTTCAGCTGCTTAGCTGAGCAACATAGTGTGTAACTGCACATGAAAATCTTTGAAGTTCTTACAGTAAAACTATCCAAAGCACCATTATGGTGCTCCAGGTCTTTGTTACGTGACATGTTTGGAGCAGTGTTTACAGAATAATGACGTACATTAAAGTGTTAACAGCAAAAAGCACAAGGAAACGACAACAGGCACAAATTCTGCTTGAAAGAGGACAACAGAAGATTTGTAATAAGGGTTCAAATAACATTGTAATATGTATGTAATTTAATGTAGGTTTGGTTGCTGTTGAGCCCTGTGATGGGCACCCCCACCCCCCCCCCCCAAAAAAAGTATGCTGTAATTAATGAACAAAATTTTCCTTTGAAACTCTCTGTGAGAGTTCCTTGTTTTATGTTTGTAATTAAAGCGTGAATGGATTGATGCTTTGAATCTGACTATAATAAGAACTGTATTTATTATAATTATTTGTTCTTCATATATGTTTGATTGACCGCGTTCGCGTGAGTCTGACTCTTAAAATGAGGAAAAACATCATCTTCGTGTCAAAATATGTCATTTTATACCATCTGTGACTCGGGAGGATGGGTGTGCTTTTCCATCTCTTATTGACGGAAGTTATGTCAGCGCCCTGGATGAGCACCAGCGTTCGATGCCATTTTTTCCAGCTGTCACACAATCGCTTTTTCAGAGGATATATATTTGGCAAGGGTCGTCTCATCCCAGCTGAGACTTCCTGTCACGCAGCATCGGGCTGATGAGGAGCTCCAGGCTTTTATTTTATTTATAAAAAAAATATTTTTTTTGCCACGATGAGAAAAGGGAAGAAAGTCCAAAATTTTAATCCCTCCCCACCCCACTCCCCTCGGTTTATCTCATGTTCAGGCCTCCATCTGCGTTTCTCGCAGCTATGTTATAATTCCTTTTTGCTTGGGCTGCTGTCACGGAGTTGTTCCACCGCTCTTGGCATGGTGTCTCTCTTATTCCGACTCCACTGCACAACTTACATGGCAGAGTGCTGCATGGAAGTCTTCAAACATCTGTAATTGGAAAAACACATAACAGACTGTTCATTTGAGTGGCTCGAATGGCCTCAAGATGTTGCTTTTATGACACACATTGCTGTCACTCTCAAACTGGGAGGGGAAATCTCTGCTTGAATGGGTCGCTTTGAGATGAAACCCAGAAAGACGAGCTGGCGGCAGCCTGTTTAAAGCAGAAACGGACGTTTTGTACTTAAAGCAACTTCACAAGCACTAATTGAGCATTCATGCGGTTCCTGCGATGGCAGCACGACAGAATAATGTGAAAATACATATGGATCTTGTTTCAAAATGCACATGGCTTGACTTTAAAAAATAAATAAATAAATAAACTACTTTTCAGAACCCTGAAGTGCTTTTTTTTTTTTTAAATAGTGAAGAAATCAAAACGCAGCCCATGAACGAGCGCTGACTCCAGGACAGCCAAGCTGCCCTCGAAGTATAAAAGCCGCTGAGCCCTTTGATGTTAAAAATGAAAAACCTACAGATCTGTAATGCCAGTAAAAGATATAAAGTCACACTTCTTTTTTTTTTCCCAAGTCCAGCCTTTTCTCTTCAACCCCACCAAAAAAATGTAAATCTTGTGCAGACCTATTAAACATCCATAAAAAAACAAAACAAGATTTAACCATTTGTGGGAAAACTGCATTTAAATGATGTTTGCAGAACCTAAATCTAAATATTCCATCTGAATTTATGTGGTTTGAAATCTTTTCTAAGAAAATTCAAGGTTCAAGTGTTGACCCGATTTAATGAATATGTGAAGCATAAGTAAAAAAGATTTCACCTGCAGCTTATCTGCAATAACAATTCAGAGCTATTTTCAGCTTAAAGTATCCTGAGGTGATGAATTTTTTTTTTTTTTGAGTAAATGTTAAAACGATCAACAACGCTGAAGAAATAACTGAATAAATAAATACATAAAAGGTCAGCTGGGACATGATGCAGAAACTCTTCAGTCCTCTGTTGATCATTTGCTAATGTGAATTTCTGAGGCTCTTGATGTACGACCCTCCTGAGGTTTGCAGAGCACATTTCCTGGTTCTGCGCAGCGCTGCTCAGACCGAGTGCCCGTCCAGACAAATTTTGGATGTTACTCAAATTAAGTGGAAGATTATCTGGGAGAAAAAAAAACAGATGTGAGCTACATTTTTCTGCTCTCTCTCCCCCCCCCCTGGTAACTGCAGGTGAAATTTTCAGTGAGGTCAGCAGCAGAGGAATGTGTTGACGGGATACTACTCACTCGAGAAAGAGTCATGCTGAATCACAGAAATCTCCTTCAGTGATCCGGTGAGTCATTTACTGGTGAAGAGGTCACATATAAAAGGAGTGAATCAGCTCAGCTGACTGTGTCAAAAACATGCTTTGTCTCCATCTGACACCTCTGTGACTGCAGCAGTGACCAGCAGACAGAATGAGTGTTTGTTTAGTCTGTGAACTGACGCTAAACACGTTTACATGAGGGTTCACGGAGTTTTGGAATTCACCCAAAGGTCTTACATTATGTTTCCTTGCTAAAGATGATGATGCTAATGATGATTGCACAGAGCTCTCACGTCAGTGCTGCTCACCATGAAGCAGACATAATATTTTAAAGACGGATGTAGTAATCCAGGACTATCAGCATCAAAGACATTCACCAGCCACTTTGTCAGGTGCAACTGCTAATATCTGCAAATATCTAATCAGCCAATAACGTGGCAGCAACTCAGTATATTTAGACATGCTCGAGACGGCGTGGTTGTTGGTGCTCTGAGTAGTTCAGAAACTGCTGATCTACTGGGGTTTTCCTCACGCAGCCATCTCTAGGATTTAAGCTCTCTGGGTGGAAATGCCTTGCTGAGGTCAGAGGTCAGAGGAGAATGGCCACTCTGCTTCAAGCTGTTAGGAAGGCAACAGTAACTCAAACATCCTCTCATTACAACCGAGGAATGAAGAAGAGCATCCCTGAACCTTGAAGCAGATGAAGAGCAGCTGAGGATCACACACAGGTCACACAGGTTCACCAAACCATGCCCATCCCTTCATGGCCACAGTGCGCCCAGCACAAAGTTCAGATCATCTCAAACTGGTTTCTTAAACATAACGGTGAGTTCGCTGTACTCAAATGGCCTCCACAGTCACCAGATTTCTATCCAGTGAAACACCTTTAGGATGTGGAAGAAATGTGGGATTCACAGATCTGCAGCAACCGTGTGATGCTGTCATCACGGTTGCTGATCAAAACTTGAGGAGTGCTTCCAGCACCTCACTGAATGAAGAATTAAATCAGCTATGAAGACAAAATAAAAATTCACCGTTACAGAACTCTTAAGTGTCCTCAGGCTGTGTTGCCTACTACTGGTCACAAAGAGGAGGCCTGTCTGCACCAATGGACTCAAACGCATAACTGTAATTAGCGTCATGGCTGCAAAGTTCCATCATATTAGGCTCAGTGCTAATTAGAAACAACATGAGACAAAACAGAGCCTTAGAGGCTTATTCTCCTTCACTCAAACACTGCAAGTGCACCAGTCAAAATAAGCACTGCAAAACTAGAGGAGAAAGATCCTCTACTTAAAGTCTATTAAAGTCGAATAAAAGATGAACAATCACTTGTGCTCTCTGGAGCTTCAGTTTCACAGACTTACACTCATTCGCATCAGTGTTGCTTCCTGATGCATCAAGCAGCCGTTTTCATCAGCACACGCGCCGTCCACCATTGTGCCAAAGTGTCAGGGTGAATACCGAATCAAACAAACCAAACAAAACCAAAACAACAAAACCGGGAGCTGCTGCGGTTGAGCCTAACCTTCAGTAACACGAACACAGGATAAAAAGGAGCTGAAAATGATAACCGCAGGCCTGATTTGACCTTTTATTTGGCAGCGGCTTTTACGAGATTTATTTATCGTTCAGTAATTTCTCAGCCTGTGGTGTCGCGAAGGCGCCACAAAGAACTCAGACCGATCAGTTCATGACTCGATCTTTCTTGCTGACTGTGCTGCAGCACGTAGGTGAGGTTTTAAGAGGCTTTTCTGCAATAAAAGTGATTGTAGGCTGTAATATTATATTCATCCCATAATGTTATACTGGTACGTATTCAAAACTGTCATTCATTCTCAGGCAATTAACATTCGTGGAAAATTAATTTGCATTTGGCACTGGGAAAAAGAACATTATTTTTTCCTTCTTTTTTTTTTTATTAGTAGTAGTAATCCACCAGCAGGGGCACTAATGGCTGCTTTTGCTGCCTGCTGGGGTCAGCTTTTACAGTGCATAAAATGTTCAAAGTAGGTCAGACATCCATCAGTGTCCATTATTGGAAATAGACCGTCCTAGTGCCAGAACACATACTGGTTTAATTTAAATGCAGAAATCTTTCCTCCTCTTTAGTCTTTTGGGCAAGCTGACGGGAGTACAATGGGGGAAATGAAAGGGTGTCAATCAAAAAACCTCTTCCAAATGAGCTGGATAGACTTTGGTCGAGTGTATGAGCAGCTTTTTTTTTTCTTTATACGGGGGCCCATGAGGTGGCCTTCATCAGAGGGAACCATGGGTCTAAGTGGGTGGTTGTAAAAGCTGATCTTCCCCTGCAGGCGTCTCATCCTGTTTACTCCCGTGTCTGTCTGTCTTGGCTCAAACCACAACTCTGTAAATAAAAAGATTAACTTCTGTCTCCAAGTGTAAGCCTGATGTCACTGGCAGGATGATGGGGGGGTTTATGTAAATGCAACAGAGTGTATGTAAGATTATATTTTTCTTTTGCAAATAGAAATTTAAAAAATAAAGAAAGCTAGCGCAGGATTTCCTTCATCATCCAGACGTATCTTGAAACAAGTGCAGCCTGAGTGTGTGCTGTGCTCATTTGCCTTCACTGGAAACCACTAGAGGTCATTATTGCAAAGAGCACTGTAGAAATTAAAGCCACCTCTGGCATGCACTCAGAGATAATGTGGTGGAAATGGAAATTAGTTGTTCTAACAGGGATGAAAATGAGTTTGCAGTGGTAATCAGCTCCGACACATTTGTGCATCGCAGGGGACTTTGAGGAGAAGAGTTTATGTTTGAAGAGGCAGCTAAATGTCTGCTTTCCATCACTGCTGCTTTTCCACATTTTTGTTTTCTATTCACCGCTTGACAGGCAGGTCAGCACTCCCCCCCCCCACTCAACCCCCCAGGAAAGCTCCGCCACATCATTTCATAGATGAGGAGGAGAGAACCACCACCCCCCCCCCCTTATTTCCTTGTATGAAGAGCTAGGGTAACCATGGTAACATGGAATTCTATGAGCTGAGGAGGTTGAGACAGAGCTTGGCGAGCGGGGTTATCAATCACTTTGGCATTGGCACTGTCACACATGTATGCACACAGCCCTGCTCTTTCACCCTGCACACGACTTCACGGGCAAGAAATGGCGACATTTTCACTTTTCATCAGAACAAAACAACAGCAACAAAGCCACAGGACGCCAATGCACAGGTGAGGAGTGCTTGCAAGTTGGATTTTTTTTATATATAACCACGGCCACTTTGCCAAATTAAGTACATTTAATCAAGTACTGTGCTAAGGCACAGTTTTGACATCCACCACTGTTTCCATTTTCATTTATACTTGCATCCCAAAATGCAATTAGCCTCCAGACCAAACTAAAACCATACTACCATATACAATCACTTGGACACCTTTTCAGCTGCTACGTAATGAAAATATCTAATCAGTGACTCACTGCAGCAATTCAATGCATTTAGGCATGTAGACATGGTCAAGTTGACCTGCTGAAGTTCAAACTGAGCATCAGAATGGGGAAGAAAAGTGATGGTTGTTGGTGCCAGACGGGCTGGGGTCGGAGTATTTCAGAAAATGCCAATCTGCTGGGATTTTCCAAAACGACCATCTCGAGGGTTTACGGAGAATGAGCTGAAAAAGAGAAAATATCCAGTGAGTGGCAGCTCTCTGTTGATGTCAGAGGTCAGAGGGGAATGGCCAAACTGCTTCAAGCTGTTCGGAAGAAGAGCATCTCTGAATGGATAACATGTGGAGCCCTGAAGCGGATGGGCTACACAGACAGAAGACCACACTGGGTGTCGCTCCTGTCAGCTAAGAAAACTGAGGCTACAGTTTACATGTGCTCACCAAAATTATACAACACAAGATGGGCAAAGTATTAACTGCTGTGCAACATTCAGATGACGGGTAAAAAATTTGGTGTAAACATCATAAAAGCATGGATCCATCCCGCCTTGTATTAATAGTTCACGCAGCTGCTGCTGCTGGTGTAATGGTGTGGGGAATATTCTTTTGGCACACTTTGGGTCTCTTAGTATCAACTGAGCATCATTTAAACACCACAGCCTACCTGAGTATTACTGCTGACCATGTCCATCCTTTAATGATCACAGGGTACACGTCTTCTGATGGCTGCTTCCAGCAGGATCAACTCAGACTGCTTTCTTGAACATTTCACTGAGTACGGCCTCCACAGTCACCAGGTGGAGGTATTTTACTACAGAATAAATTCATGTTGTGACTTTGCTTGCTTTTCTAATTTTTCATCAGGTTTGTACACTGCTCAACAAAATTAAAGGAGCGCTTTTTAAATCAGGGTATAGCATCAAGTTAATGAAATTTCTGGGATATTGATCTGTTCAGTTAAGTAGCAGAGGGGGTTATTAATTGGTTGCCCCTGCTTTGGTGTCAGTGAAATTAATAACAGGTGCACTAGAGGGGCAACAATGAGACAACCCCCAAAACAGGCCTGGTGTGACAGGTGGAGGTCGCTGACATTTTTTCCCTCATCTTTTCTGACTCTTTTTTTCCACTAGTTTGCATTTAGTTAGGGTCAGTGTCACTACTGGTAGTATGAGGCGATACCTGGATCCTTACAGAGGTTGCACAGGTGGTCCGGGATGCCACATGTGCCATTACCAGAAGGTTTGCTGGGTCTCCCAGTGCAGTCTCAAGAACATGGAGGAGATTCCAGGAGACAGGCGGTTACTCTAGGAGAGCTGGAGAAGGTACTTAATCCATCAGCAGGACTGGTTTGGTGCTGCGTCAGTGCTGGTCTGGGGAGGCATATACTGTACAAGGAGGGAACCACAAACCTCTACAGGCTAGGCAACGGCACCCTGACTGTCATTGGGTATCAGAACGAAAGCTTTGCACCTATTGTCAGACCCTATGCTGGTGCAGTGGGTTCCTCCTGACGCACAACAATGCTCGGCTTCATGAGGTGAGAGCATACAGGCAGCTCCTGGAGGATGAAAGCAATGACACCACTGGCTGGCCCCCACACTCACCTGACATAAATCCAATAGAACACCTCTGGGACATTATGTTTCAGTCCATGCGGTGCCACCAGGTTGCACCTCAGACTGTCCAGGAGCTCAGTGGTGCCCTGGTCCAGATCAGGGAGGAGATCCCTCGGGACACCATATGTCGTCTCATTAGGAGCATGACCCCGACACTGTCAGGCACGCATAGAAGCACGTGGCGCCCATACAAACTACCAAGCAGCACTTTGAGTTGCTACAGTGAAATTTCAGCAAATTAGACTATCCTGCTGCATCATCTTTCACTTTGATTTTCTTTGAAAGTACATACATATTGTCCAACTCGTGTTTTTAAATGTGCTTTATTACAAAAAACTCTCGATTTGACTTGAACTGTGTGACATCTCCCTTCACATATTCAAGATCTGAGTACCTCTTCCACTACTAGTGAACTCTCATCCTGTCTTTTTTTTTTTATCTTTATGCTGTAGTTTTCAAACAGAAAGGCAGGGTCTGGCTTCAGAAGCACTTAAGCAACATCATTAAATCATCTTATAAGCTCCAAACCTGCCGTGTCTACATAAATTATAAAAATCAAAATCTCCTCACACTCGTCGGCTACAGGATGCACGCTTTGCATGCTTGGCATGTTCTGAAGTTTGACCAGTAATTTGCTTTAATTGAGTTTGTAAAAGGTTTCATTTGGAGCTCAGGTGCAGGAAACCTGCAGGGATGCAAACCAGGAGCTGTATTTAACCATGTGAGGTCAAGTAGTTTTCCCAGAGCAGTTGAACTGTTCCAGTTCCCTTCTCCCCTCAGCTGGTCAAAAGAAAGAGGGTTTTAAAGCAATTTAGTTGAGGAAAAACTGTGATAAATAACAAAGAGGGTTTATTCCATCATTTTTGTAGCCAAATTTTACAATTTAAATGTCTCGGTGTGCAAACTGCATTGTTCTCCCCAAAATCCCGGATTCATATTCTTCACTTTTCCTCCTGTTCATTGTCAGGGGGGCACTGGAGCATATCCCCAGCATGCATTGAGTTGAAGGCAAGGAGACACCTTGGAGAGGCTTCCTGTCAATCAAGTCTCCAGTCCACTTTGAGCCATGGGGGGAAAATGCAAAGTCCTCACAGAAGAGTTTGAAAACTGAACAGCAGCGCTGCCTTCACAAGCATCAGTGCAGCAATGGGATTTTTAAATACCAACACGGCGAGGTAGATCCGAGAGGAGCATCCTGTCCTGTACTTGAGACGTAGGAGAGAAGATTGAACGGAGGGAGAAATGATGAGCTTTCTGCCCAGTAAAGTTTTTGATTCTTTAATAAGTGCAATAACAGGGCACACAAGTCAGATCTGTACACACAATGTTTTACACATGAGATACAACTGAGGCAAAATCTAGGACTGGTACATGGCCAGATGTTGAACAAAACAAATCCCAATTAGGGCTACCCCTCCCACCTCTGCTATATTAAAAATACAGCCAGGGCAGGAACAAGCTCTGGAACAAGAGATGAATCAGGGACATATTATTCAGGACACAGTCAGGGGGGATAGAGAGCTCAGGAGGAGAGCAAGGACTTGACCTTTCGTGAATATTCATGACGAGGGAGAGAGATGTAAACCTCTTTTTT
>VOQJ01018032.1:48732-60553 GCA_015052665.1 Apistogramma diplotaenia | reverse complement strand
AAGAATCTGAAAAACCGGGCCCAGGCAGAATTTATAGAAAAGCAAGAGCAACTGAGCAAAAGTGGACATATATACAATAAGTGAAAAAGAAGTTAAGGAAAAAAAAAGAGAAAAAAAAATAAGAGCAGCTGTTTTAAAGGGGGGGGGGGGCTGCTTTGCTATGTTTGCGACCACAACAACCAATCAAAGACAGAATGAAAACTAGGCTTAAAATATTACATCTATTCTCCACGTAACACATACAGATGACATAACACACAATTGATATGGAATTGGAGGCTTAAATAATGTTGAACTTTGGACAAAGATTGGCCTGGTTTACAAAATAATAATTTTTTTAAAAGAAAAATGTCTGGCTCAGCATAGCAGTGAGTTTGTGTCTTCAAACAGACCCCATGAGCAGGCAGCGCGTGTCAGATACACAAGACTAATGGAAGTAATTCGAAGTTCTTGTCTGGCTGAGCGCTTGATTTTTTTTCTTCTTTTTGTGGTTAGCGGAGTGGTTTTCCCATTTGTGAGTAAATGTTCCCTGTGCTTTGAAGGGCTGTTATTCAACATCACTGAATAAAACACAGCTTTTACATGCTAATAAAAAGGCTGGGTGAGCTGCTGAGTGTCACAATCTTCTTTTATATTTATGAAATTAAATTAATGTGGCATATTGAAGTGGAGGGTGTGATATTTTAAACGTGCTTCACTTAACCCAAAACACAGCTTTTGGGTGTCCAAATAACAGATTGATAAAAATAGAAGAAATATAGAGTGAAGTAATTATTTTTAACTATAGGAAACTGCACACAAACAACGAATAACCAAATAATGTTCGAAATACTGAGACTCTCCTAAATATGCATTTTTTTAACTACATAAAGTGAGCTACTTAGTCTAACAAGTCATCATCTAGTCTTCAGATTTTCTCAACATGTCTGCTTACTTAACCCTGAATAAAGAAAACATCGTCTCAGCCAGTAAAAGTAAGTTTGGGAATATAACACTTGCTCTGTGTGCATTACATGCATTTCTATTTTAAGACTGATCTCATATAATGTTATGTACATCAGTAATAAGTATGCAGAATACTGCTTATGTAACATGGTCATCCATTAAAGCTTTTGATGTAGGTCTATTATAAGAGTAATCAGGTACAATGGCGTATACATCTGTTACATAAAGGCTTGGCAGCACAACATGGCCCATCTGAACATTACAAGAAAACACCAGTGATTTCCCACTGAACCATGCACAGTTAGCTCTTCTGCTGTCATTTAGATGCTCCCAAAGTTTTCACACTGAACATATCTTGGGGGAAAAAAAAAAGCACAAAAGAAACCCCACCTGCAATTCACCTAGAGGACACTTGGGGGATCGTTCTCACCGACGAATGGAACTAAATGCCAGAAATAATTATTTGCACCCGCTTCTGCTTCTAGATGAGAGCTGGTTTGGTTTATGGAAATCTTAGTATGGATTAAACATTTGATACAAAGTGAAACAATACTAGTTCTACTACTTCTCCCATTTTTCTATTTTGCCAAATACACTAGCATTCTGCTAATGTTTGCCGAATGATTGGTAAAAGACTTACAACAGGACAAACGCCTTCAATGGCACCTGTTTCCAAACAAAAACAACAGATCGGCAACTGTTAACAGATGGCTGCTGCTAGACATTCTCAGAAGAAAGGTGTGAAAAAGATTCTTCACAGGACTATACGCAATCCTACTAAAAAGTCCGAATTGCAGCTCTTGGAAGTTTTTGCAGTTTCTCTGAGCACTTGCACGGTTTCACCTTGGAGTGAATTCGCTAGAAAGTCCACTCCTGAGAAAAAGAAAAATTTGTGTGTGTGTGTGTGTATATCAATACACACCTGAATGCTCCTGACTGGCAAACTGCCAAAACTTCTGTTTTTATAGAGGTGCTCACACTGGAGTTAATTGAGTGTATTTGGCTGCTATTCACTCTTAAATCCTTTGGAGGGACAAAGGGAGTACTTCGTTTTTCATGTTGTTAAAAGAAATACTGGTAATGTCTTCGTTTTTTAAAAACATCACTGATGCTGGCTGGAGAATAACCTGCTGTACCATTGCATTTAGATTCAATGCTGACCTCAAAACTCACCGAACTGCCTAATTTTGACTGGCCATAATCTATTTTGCCAGCGTCAAGGACTGCTGAGATCTGATCTTGCTCCTAAAAAGCAGAAAGCCTTGATTTTGATGTTTTACTGTAGCAAGTTATGCAGATCAAATAGGAACAATCCAACAGGCTGCAGCCGTTTTGCCCACAGTTTAATACATAATGGCACATTCAGCGGGATTTGATGGCCCTGACAATGATCAAGACAGAAATGTTGGTATGACACTGAAAAACAAAGACCACACTCCTTAATTGCTAATCTTAAAAAAAGATTAGCAATTAACAATTTAAAGAAATGCAGAATTTAGTGAACTCCACAAAAGAGACGACAAATCAGATGGTCACTTCAAAAAGATCTACATCTTTAACCGAGTAAGATAAAGTGCTCATTATGTGGGCCGATTGCAGCTATTGTTATGCTTTAGTCTGTGAGCAAATAAAGGATGTAGGAGAGCAGAGATTCATTAGTCTGCACGCAGAGAATCCAAATTAAATGTCGTCTTTGGTATTGTAATGTTTTTTGACGTGCATTAGTGTGAAATGTAAATAGTCATCCTTCAGTAATTATTTTAATAGTAACTGTTCCACAGTAATGAACTTCACAAACATTTATGAATGCTTTATGCTGCGATGGAAAACTGCACACGAGGCTGGAAATGGAAGATTATTAATGATGTGAGGCGCAATTATTTTGGATCAGTTGGACATTGAAAAAAAAAAAAAAAAAGTATTTCAACTTGCTATTCTGTATAAAATGTCCTTAAATGCTTTTTCTGCTTAATCTGGTTAAAAAGCCATCATCGTTCATCTTTACAGTGATTGGTCGTACTAATAAAAAAAAAGTTACGTGGCCAGGAGTTGTGGGCTGAAACTTTCTTCTGTTTTCTTCACAAAGAAACTTTTGACTCTGATAAGCAAAGCTGACCTTAAACCCAGCAAAGGCTGACTGAAGCTTTTTGTGTCACCTCGCATTGCCTCACATCTTTGCACTCTAACACACAACAAAGACTTCAGCCAACTAACAGTCCAGTGCAGACTCTTTTTTTTCTTTTTTTTCCAAAGACTCAAACGATTAGGCCAAAGACATTTGGGATATATGATGGATAAACATTAAGAGAAGGTCAGGGTGAATCTAATTGTTATTCCTTTCACATGCTGAACTGAGGAGCTGGTAGGAAGACCAATGAGGATACATAAACAGCAAAAGACAAAATAAGCACAAAAACATGGAGACTTCTACCACCACAGGAGGTAAGAAAACTGTTATCTAGCTGCATCGCTACAGGTCTGTTACATATGAATGATTAAGACTTAAATATAGCACCACTTTTTAAATGACAATGAGAGAATGGAGTTGGTAATAAGGTACATTTTACAAGGAGATGATAATGGACCACGTCTAGCAGGAACACCATTACCACGAAATACTGATGGCTTTAACAATAGTCACAATCACACTGACACAGAGCACAGGCAATGTACTGGTACATTTACCCCGTCAGGTGGTAAGTCGGACAGGCAGCGAGGAGAGAGTGGGTTGTCCAAACCACAAAGGAGTGTTGGTGGCTGCCGGAACGAAACAAAGAAGACAACAGCTACAGCATCCCACATAAAAGTTCTGCTCCTCCTTACACACCAGAGAACAGAGACTGGAGCTCTAGCTGCATCCCTGAGCAGTTTGAAGATACAAAGCTTTAGTGCAGCGCAGCACTGACCAATGCAAAGATAATGTGTGAAACACTGATGTTTAATAAAGTACTGCACAATTATACTAAACTAGTTCTCTCTCCCTTTGGATGGTTCTTGTGTATATATGCACTTTTTTAAAAACACAGCAATATTTAAACACTATGTTGTGCTTGTATGATCAATTACACAAATGTAACAAGTTTAATGATAAACTCATTTCACAGTTGAATACTTAGCAGATCATGAAAAGCATTCAGCCTTTGGACAATGAGGTGTGGACTGAAAGATGGATGAATACAAAACCTCATAACAAACAATTCATTATCATCATCATACACTGACACATGCTGCCTGGATAATCTCATGAAAAATCCTCCCACCTGACAGTCTCAGCTGATTTTTTTTTTTTGTACAATAACTTTATTATATTGCAAATTATTGCCTTGAAAATGTCATACTTACAGGCCCTTTTAAGCCATGTCACACTCTCAGGACTAAAAAGCAAAATTAGTTTGCAAGTACTCCAAAAGCTCAATTTTTCTTGAGCAACTTATTTTTTCCTATAACCAACTTTGAGCATCAACATCATGGCATACATCACAGTTTCAAAAGCAGCACTCCACCAGTTTAATATCTTGCATATAGAGTAAGAAAAGCAAAACATTGGCGTCGTGGATGTTTGATCCGTTTACTGACAATTGGTGAAAAAACTTCAAAAAGTGCACTTTGGCTAAACTTCAAAGGGTGATATTACCATGTGAGAGAGGTGGCTGTCAAAACAAATTATAGCATATCTATGGTCTTGTTTTTTTTAACCTGCATTTTGATGCCTTGCTCATCTTCTAGCAATGATTCATTCTGTGTCAAAATAATTTTATAATTGAGTCAAATTTAAACGGTCGGGAGTGCAGCGAACAGCCATGAAATGCAGAAACAAAAACTGGTGTTCCTTAGTTTTTTTTTAAAAGTGCCTGCAATCTGAGCACACAGAAAGGCCTGGATCACATGTGCACTCGGAGGGCCTGCAACTTAAAAAATTGCTAGTTAGCACTTGTAAAAAAATCAGCTGAATAACCCTCGTATCGCCTAGATGTTATGGTGTTACATCAGAAGCCTTAAAAATATTAGGAAATGAAATAATCAAAGAAGCCGCTTTTATTTGTTTTTCATTGAACTTTAAAACATTTTAATAAAATGCGCAATACTGCCCACAGGCACAGTGTGAAGCAATAAATTACAGATGAAGACGAATCCCCTATTTAGAGTTAATAAAAAAAGATCTATACCTGATTTTATGCAGCAGTAAAATTCCAGTTACTTTCAGGTAATACCTTAAAACCCCAAAGCAGCTAGATGGCAAAATGATAACAACAATTCAGAGAAAAATATGTATGGCTGTGATACAGAAGGAAGAAATGGTCAGGCTTTTCTTTAACCACTGGAAAACAGAGTGAAATAAATTAATGTAATGCTATACGATCAGTTTTAATATCAGTGAGACGTTGCATGACCACCAACGGTGCCTTCATTTTCATCAGTTTAGCATTTGAGCAGAGCCAGAAAGAGAGAGAAAGAGAAGACTGAGAACCAGAGGAGGAAACTGGAGGGTTGAAAAGATGTAATAAGGGAAAAGGGTGGGAGTCTATCCAGTCCCTTCATGTCAGTAGAAAGCTTGAACACATCCTTACACCAGTGACAGTTCAGGAAGCTAAAGTCAACTTGGCTTTTTCCTCGGATGACAGCGAAAGGGTCTTAAAAGATTAATGAGTATGGCTTTACGGCCTCGTCATGCTTAGCCACGCATTGATAGAAACTTTATTAATCTCATCTATTTTTGGTTCTAAACATCTGGAGGACCAACATCACGTTTTCTGGAGACAGTTGCTTTCAGGCTTGTGTTGTGTAATGTACCAGACATTACATTCGCACACAAGCAATGACTGGCTCATATTTTTTTTTCAATTCAGTATTACATATGCCACATATACAGTTCAAATGTAAACATTAACACAAAAACCTACAGTGTTTTTTTAATGCTAATGTACAAATGTAACCATGGAGGCATGGGATACGTGCCCACAGTCCCAGTGGGGAAAGTCAAAAGAATGCATCACAGATAAAGTTGTAAGGGGGAAAAAAAAAAATCACATTGTATATGATCATGCTTTTGAAAGCGATATGTAAATAACATCGACCTAGAAAGACTGCTGAAGCAGCTTTTACTGAAAACTGACAAGGGCACTTCTACGGAGTGCCAGTAAAGTGTATATCTGAAAGGGTTTCCAAACTATTCAGCACCTCAGCTTCAGATTTAAGTTTAAACTTGTTAAAACATTTGTGCCCATCCATCTGTCATCAAAATATCACAACTACTGGCAAAACAGATTTTGAAAAACTGAAATCCCTTAAAAGTCCAGACCTTTCTGTGGCGCTCCAGGGTGTATTCCAAGACCGGTTGGTGGTTCCTAGAAATCACTAGCATGAAATTGGACACAAAGAGGGTACTGCACCAAAATCCTCATGATTGCTTAGCAGGTTGCCATGGTTGCCCATAGTTTGCACGGGACCTTCACTACAGCGCAGAAAATGAACAGCAAGTTTTGGTGCAGCACCTTCTCTGCATATAGCGACAGCCAGCAATTATAAAGAAAGGATAATGTAATGATGTGCAAATAATTTAGACCAACTGAGATGTGATCATTTATAAAAACAATATATATTTTTTGATATAGCCCCTCCCACATTTTGTACGCCCATCTTTTCTGAAACACAGATGTCAAAATTCACGCTCAGGAAAAACGAACAAGACACGAAGTCCAAGGTAGAAAGCCATTTCTAAAACTTGGAGCACAGCAGCCTCAATAATTATGAAATAGAAGTTTGGAAACACCGTGACTCTTCATAAAGTTGGCAGTCTAACTCAGTGGTCACTGAAAACGAGATTCACAAGTCCTCTGAAGAGACACCTGCTGGAAGGATGACCATGTCAGCAGCTCTTCACCAATCAGGCTTTTAAAGGTAAAGTGGCTAGACAGAGGCCACTCGAGGAAAAAGACATCTTGACAGCCCACTTGGAATTTGTCAAACACCATTTCAAGGACTCCGATGAGAGAAAATTTTCAAGTTTGATGAGGAAAAAACTAAACTCTGTCATCCCAAGCTTGGGGTGGCGGGATCATACTGTTGAGGGGAGAGTGGGTGGGTGGGGTGGGGGGGTGGGGTGCTTCTCAGTGGCAGGACCAGGCAGCTGGTGAGATGTGTGTGAAATGAGTGATACAGATACAGAAAATCTGCTCCAGAGTGCACAGATATACTGGTTCTGGCAACTGCGGTGAGAATGCTAATAGCAGCAGAGCTTCATGTCCTAACAAGTATAGGAGAAGAAGTTTTGATCCATCTGTAATCTAATTAAACAATAAAGCTCCCTCATTTGATGGCAATGGAAAATAATTACTATTAAGAGTGAGAACGGGAGAACCTGACATTGGCAAGACATCCTCCCCCTTCCCCCCAACAGGCCATGCATAGCAAACACTGCTCATGCATCATCTGTGGAAAGACTTGATGGCAGCTGAGAGATGCTGCCCATCCAATCTGACAGAGCTTGAGAGGATCTATAAGGAAGAAGGGGATAAATTGTTCATGTTTGCAAAGCTTGTAGAGACTTACCCAAGAGCCCAAAGCTTTAAACGCTGCCAAAGGGACTTCCAAACTTACCAAATTAAAAGGTCTAAATAATTCTGAAAATAAGACACTTCAGTTTTTTCTATTTTTAAACAGATCTGGGGGGAAGAAAATCTGACTGTATTTTCACTTTACCATTACACATGCATGTGTGACTGATGAGCAAAAAAAGACTATTTCATCCATTCAAGATTAAATCTACAAGATAAAATGCGCAAAAGTGAAGGCGCCCACACATGCTTTCTGAATCCACTGTGTTTTGAGAGTTTGTGTGTGAATGTGTATGTGTACACTCAACAAAAAGATCACAAGACTCCTACAGTCTGCCCTCAGAATACACACTCTAGCGGCTGAATCCAAAGCACTCGTGAAAATAGAAAGGCACAAGGCAAGGTGACAAGGTGCACAGATAGTAACATACAGGGACAACCGGATGAGCACCTCTGAAGTTAAGTGAGTGGAGTCAGGAGGGAAATCCACTTGTCTTAGTAAGCAGACACCTATAGTGAGGACTCACTCTCAGCCACTGAGAATGAAATAATGTTATGTGCTGAGCAGCTTCTATTCCTGAACGAATAAAGAAAACATCCTATGGCATAGTACTGTTTAAGTATCGTACCACTTTCCAGTACTATGATCAATCAACACATTTTTGCTGACTCTACCAGGTGTGAGCTAAACGCCAGGTACGCTTTGGATCCTGGGTTGTGGTAGAGTCCCAAAGAGGCGTAGAATACACAAACCGTATCAACTAGCTGTAAAATGAATGCAAATTCTCCAAGTTATTTGCTAGTCAAGAACACTGAACCTTCTTTCTGTATTTATTGTTCTTGCTCCCATCCCAAACACATCTGGCTAATAAGCAGACTGAACCCTATCATGTGGTTTGTAGTGATGTGATCCATTTACTTACAGTTTTCTGTGTGAGAAAAAAAAAACAAACCACAGGGGGGGAAAAAAAAAGCTACAATATCTGGATCAGAATAAACAAACTATAGTTCAAAAGTGCAGATGCTATCTGTGAATGCCACTTAAAGAAAAACAGCTGGCTTATTAGAAAACCAAACGTACACAGCATCAGCCCGGTCATATGATTGTGATAATCGTATACAAACATCCTTCAATTTAGCTGCTACACATTTTCCATCTTCTCCTCGCAACTTCCTTTGTTCTCTAATCTACAAACTCCACATAAAACAAATTAAATTTCTCAGCATTTTCAAAAGCTAAGGTGAAGCACGCACGCACAGAAACAGTGGAGCAGAGAAACGCAAGAAGTGTTACAGTCTTTAAAATTCTCCTCTCATAGCCCTCTCTTTTCCATCAAACAGACCTCGGTGGATCTAAAATGTGACAGCAGGTCTGCTGGATAGACTGTAATTAGAAAATGTGAATATGTTCATAGTAAAAAGAGCCATTTTAATACAGGAGCAAAGCTCCACCCGCCCCTCCTCCTTTTTTATTTGGTCAAGAGTTAACCAAAAAAGGAAGATATCACTTATCAGATCTTTTCAAATATCTCTGTCTGGCAAATTGTGTTTACTCTGTTGATTTGGATGAAAATTGGCACTTCCCTAATTAAAACTGCCTTCTGAATCAATACTCACAATGTACTGGCCACAGATTCAACAGTTATTCTTTTAAATGCTGGCAAACACAAACGGGATTCTTATTTAAAATGTTATGTAATTAACCTGGTGGTTTTAATTAAAAACAGAAAAACTAATAACTGCAAAGGAAAATATTAAGTGTCAGGTCCGCTGATATTTTAAGTAGATGTTTGGCGGTCTCTGTCTAGGAAAAATTATTCATCATCTCCAGATAATTGCCACAATCACAGCTAATAATCTTAGTCTGTGTGTGCTATAATGAGCCTGCAATTAAACGTTATAATCAAAGAGCACTTTGAGGTCAAGGTTACATAAGCAGGACTTCGATCTAAAATTAAGTTTCAGATAAACTACGTTTCAGCCTACGCTACAAGTGGCGAAGTCAAAAACGCTTCACACAGCGTGTTTTGCTTTTAGGTGGAGCAATCTGTCAGTGTGGAACAAATGTTAAATCAAGCCAAAGGACGCTGTTAGAGGGAACATGACCCAGCAAGGCCCAGTGTATGTAAGCCAAAAGAACAACTACAGCCCTCTACCCAGGGCAATAACTTGTCCTGGATGGAGCAGTAACTGAGTAGAGGCACAGCTTTGCATACAAAGGGGTTTAATCTGTCAATATCTAGAAAGGGATGCATGATTAATTGCAGATCCTGCCATGATTGTAGAGGTCAGCAATGTTTATTTCTATTTTTAATTCCCCTGACTGTCCCAATATGGTATTGCCTCTATTCCATTAGGCCAATTACATCCTTTCAATGTGAAACTATCTAAGCAGAACATAGTACTTCAGAAGGAGCTTTGCTGGGAGTGAATGGAGAAAACTTTCACTTCTATGGAAAAGCAAAGAAACAAAAGGATAAATAAATAAAGGCAATGGCCAACAGTGATGTAGCTCTGACCTGACCCTCTGACAGGGTCAAAAATCAGATTTTTCTACTCTGATCATTTTAAATGTATTGTTGACTCTGCTGGTTACAGATTTGTTGTCCAATCCAGCCCTTAAACCTCAAATAACACTTGTTTGTTTGTTTATTTGCCCAAATGTTCTCTCAGGGCTCCGCAGCTGTTCCAATTTTTCTAGCTGCACTCACCAGTGTTTATGGCAAGCTGTGCTGATCTTCATTTTACAAGTCACAACACTTTGATTTTGGGGATTATAAAAGATTTTCTCCTCTCTCTGTTCTGAAAGACAGCAGCAGGGTGAATTTGATGTTATCCAAACTAATAAGGGAGTTCAATTTGGTTACTGCAACGCATCTTTTTATTTTTGACAGATATACTTACAGGTGAACTCTGGTGAAACTGCATCTAACTTCATCTTATCTTTGTGTGTGTGTGTGTGTGTGGCTTCAGATATGACAGTTTCACCTGACTGAGCTCAGTTGATGCTCTGCCAGCCAGACTGCCTGTGCCTCCCCTCTGGCCTTTAAATGAAAATAAATGATCCCTGGGTGGCTCTTTCTTTTTGTACAAAATGGCCACAAGTCAGTGGGAACTTAATGTTCACTCCAAAGGGAAGGTAAATTAAAAGCTCTAAGACAATTTTCTAAAGTTCTTGATTTATCCACCAGCACAGTAGATGTTAATCTTCTTTGTGTGTGCAGATAGCTGGACAAGAGCAGCGGCAGATGTTGATCCCATGAAGGAGGCATTCGATATTATGAGGTTTTCAAGCAAACAATCAAGTAAGGCATTCTCAAATGTTTCATGCAACTAGATTTCTATTTGTAGTGGTTAGCAGGGGGTGTGCACTGCAGTCGCATTGCTGCACATGAAGGGAGGAGCACCAGTGCTTTTTTAGAAAGAATTATTAACTTATAAAATATTAACTGCGCTCTCCTACAAAAATAACTTGGCCCACTTTGTGACAAATAAAAAAAACAGAGCAATAATTAGCTGCCTCCCGAGCAAGTCCTGTCTCGTGGTTCAGACTCTGACTCTGTCTTGGACAGCAGCTAGCTAAGGAACTCCTTGTTTTACTCTGCTGCTTTACTGAGCTTCAAGTAGTAGTACACGGGGTGGCATTTAATAAAAAAAAAAACCCTCTGCCTCAGGTTTTGGGTAAAGTGGCTCTCCAGCCCCCAGCAGAACAAGAAATGCTGTCACCAGCAGGAGTCCAAAATTGTGGAAATTCTATGAAGGAGCGGCTGAATGATAGAGAGTCACCAAACGGTGACCTTCTGGCGGGGAAATAAATAAAATAAAATAAAAAACAAAGCTGTAAATGTAAACAATGACCAGCAGACGAAGCGTGAAGCCTTGGCCCAGATATGTTCCGTCTATACCTCAATGCTCAAAATCCTGCCCTGGTCCCTCGAGGCCAAGCCGGCACATTAATGGATTCTCATTGATGTGTGAATCTCCTATTTTAGCCGCGCTTTTGAAGAAATCATACAGCGCATTAGCTAGAGACGCTAGTTTCAACTTTTCTGCTGTCACAGAAGTTGAACTCAGTCAGACCTGACTGAATCCAATTAACACATAAATCATGGTGTGATGGATCTGGTGAAACCCTTGAGAATACCACCACTGTTTTACGCATTTTAACCACAAAAAATGTCTGCAATCAGAGGAAGCTGAAACTCAAAGTCAAAGCAAATGAAGAATCCTGCAGCCCAAAAAAAGAGAGAAGCTTTTATCCAGTTTGTCAGCTGTCACATCACCAATGATTATTTTTAGAATACTTGAAATAGCTGAGTTTA
>VOQJ01018032.1:33618-48114 GCA_015052665.1 Apistogramma diplotaenia | reverse complement strand
TTTTTCAGCGTCTCCAGCATTTTGCCTCAATTACGTTATGCTGACAAAAAGCGACGGGAGTATGGGGAAGGAGGAAAAGGGGTAATGACGTGTTAAAGGTCCCTGACAGGAATCAAACAGGTGTTGGTGCAGTTAAGGCTGCTGGCTCACCATGATGCCTCTGAGAGGAGATTACAAAAGACAGCAGTCACATATATTAAGCGCTTGGTACTGAATCACCATAAGATGAGGGATGACATTCATTTCAAGGAATTTTTGCGGAATGAAAGATAAACCAAGTGCTTTTTTTTAACCGAGCTGGAGATCAGTCCTCGGGCCACACTGGCAATGAACCTTAACCATTTCTTTCTGGCATGAAATCTGCACCACAGGCAGTTCACGAGTCCACATATAGATTAGGGTGGTTTCAAAAGAGGCAAACAAATCTGATTTCTTTTTACATGATGAACATTGTAAAGTCTAAAAACTCACTCTCCTGTCTCCACGCTCATTTTGCCACTTAGGATACACACACGGAGATAACTTTACCAGCAGATGTAATTATAAATGTCTCTAAAGTCAAACAGAGGGAGTGGCCTATAAAGAGTGACTTCTCCCTGCCCACAGAGTAACCTATAATTGGGGGCCCAATATCAGCCCGCCTAAAAACACAGCTTACTATTTACACTTTTTCAAAATAGAAAGCGCTGTGGTGGGGCAGGGCCACACTTGGCAGAGGAAGGTGGATTCTCAAGGCATGAATAAGCTTTACTTGTCAGCGTGTCCACATTATCTCCGATGAATACACAACGATGTCCGCTGCCACTTAACTACACTTGGATGTGCTCTTCCTCCAAACGACACGCTGAGATGCTGGTGTTAAGATCCCGCTCTTGAATTTTTTTCCCCAATGCCAAGCATGAAAAATAATGTGAATGCTACACCCTTAATGCTTACGATCTCTGACAAGGTCTTGATTAATGCTACGGCAAAAAGAAATATCAGCATTCGACCAGAATACTGAAAAGTCACTTTTTTACACACTGACACAGCAGGTTCTGCTTTTTCAAACAATGACTCACAAAGTCAGCATATCTGCAGATTGAAATTTTTTTTTTTCAAATGATCATTCACAGTTCACTAATAATAACTTTTTCCGCTTAATTAACTTTAACTATTTAATTAGAATTAACCACTTACGGCCAATTTAAAATAACTGTTTCAGAAATTCAATTAACTGGAAAGTCGGTAGTTTGATCTACGGACTGTCAGGAAAGGAGGAAGTGCATCTTCCTCTTGATTGCTCCGACCACTGACATGCCCTTGAACAAGGCCTTTAACACCCAGCTGCTCCAGCGGAGATGCTCAGTGGTCAATAACTGTGACTGCCGGGCAGGACGTTCCACCTAAACTACCCTGATGAAACCAAGATTAAATCCATAATTACCAAGTCAATAGTGTCATTGGGGAGCTTTCATTTTAAACATACAAAATAACACAATTTAGTCAGTAGTTTTTAAAAGGATTTGGGATATGTTATATAGTTTAGGTTTATGCAATATGGTAAAAAATATATATATATATTAAGTATGTTTGCAGTTTGGCCCATATTTTGTGTATGAACAGTTGTACTGAGGATATTTAAAGAGAAGCAAAAACGTAGCTTTCTCTTACTGCGATGCACTAATACAAAAAAATTAACATTTGAGTAAAACTATCAAAAATAATCTCCTAAGCTTATAAAGATACGTGATTACTGCAAACTGCATAAATCCAATTTTGCAGAAATCCCCCTAAGTGAGCGCAGTTAGCCTATAAAATTCCCTTTAGGCTTTCAGATAACCAAGGTTGTCTTGAAAACTGCCTCTTCCGCAATTTTTCTCACCATCTGTGAACCAAAGCCATGTTAGCATTCAAAAGTCAAACAAGACACTTGCACATTAAAGCAGAGCTCTGGAAAAGAGGTAAAGAGAGATGATGGCAGGGACTGTGTGAACCACTCCAGTTCTACCCTTCCCCCTTCCTGAACAGTAGCAGATGACAATAGCTTCTAAACCAGGGCACGCCAGACATCCTGACAAAGGCAGGCTCCTCCCAAGCTGCTGAGTCCCTGTTCCCAAATAAACATAGCCACAGGGAGAGGGCAAGAGTCGGGGATGTGGAGCATGCCATGTCCAGACTAGCGGCAAAATGAGTCCTTTTGCTCGAGAGCAAGGCACTCTCCCAGAAAACCATAAAATTCATGCTGGACAAGGGAAATCTCTTGACACACTACACGGCTCAATCACATAATTAGGGCTGCAACAAAAACAATGGTGTCACACTCATTTAAAAAAAATAAATGTCAGAAACTGAAAAGCAAATAAGTGCATCTTCATATGCACTGCTGCAATTGTACATCTTGAATGCTGTTCAGCTCTTACTCACATGTAAGCAGGCGAAAGGGGTGAGGACCTGGATGTCTTAAGAACTGGCACTGGGAATTTCCAGCTGACAGGAGAACCGCTTTTCCATTTCAACGGCATGTTGTTGTCACCAGAATGGTGCTACAGCAATACCAACAGCAAAGACCATTTCCATGAAAAGGTTCCCAATGCAGTCTTCCATCCCACTCTGCCCACACCATTTAAGGGGGAGGGAGAGCAGCAGCAGCAGCAGCAGCAGCAGCAGCACCAGCAGCAGCTACAGAAATACACTGTTAAAGGCAGTGCAGGCTACAGTCAGGGCTGTGACTTTAGCAGCAGCACTGAGAAACCAATAGATTGCATCCACCACGACTACTTGCCCTGCTGCATTCACAGTTCTCTCGTGGTAGGAGGGGGGGAAGAAGCCCTGCCTTCTCATCACCCTTTCAGGGTCTGGGAATAAACCAGTAGCTAAGCAACAGTGCCACCTTGTTAGATGAGTTGTGATTACAGCTCTTGGTTTGCTGTGCAAATGCAAGGACGGGAGATAAAGAAAAAATTTCATATGCAAGTCTTTTTTTTTTTTTTCAAAGTAGCAAGTCTTAACAGCTATGACACTGATCTAGAGATGGGTCACTATATATATATATATTACATTTAATTTTTTATCCGTTTACATTTACCTTTGCAGGTATCTGGACAGTAACAAATTGATCATAATCTTAACTACTCCACCTCAACTCAGCCATGTCACTTTACCAAACCTAAGCATTTGGGAATTTGGAGGCAGGTCAACTGTAATTTGATGTTTTCTTGCTCTTACATTGCCCCCATATACCCCAGGCAAAACTGATTGAAAGGCGCTTCACAGTGCAGATGGCTAATGGCCTAAAACATACCATGGAGGCAACCCAAGAGCTTGTTAAGGCAAGAGCTTGCTCTTTAATGGCCGAGCCAGTCACCTAACCTCAAGCAAACTAAGCCCGCTTCTCCCATATTGAAGAGAAAAAAAATGAAGCCAGAAAGACCCGCAATCCAGCAGGTACTGATGGTGGCTGCGATAAAGGCAGGGCAATGCATTCCAAGGGAAGAAACTTATCATTCTGTAAAGGGCACTGACTCTAGATTTCACACTGCAAATGATTTGTATCCAAATGTTAAAGTTAGTCCAAATCTAATTCCACTGCTCCAGAAAAACTAAAGGAACACTTTTTAATCATGTATGTATCCAGTCAATTAAACGTCTGGGATATTGATCTGTTCAGTTAAGGAGCAGAGGATGTTATTAATTAGCTGCACCTGCTTTGGTGGCAATAAAATTAACAACAGGTGCACTAGAGGGGCAACAATGAGACAACTCCGGAAACAGGAATGTTTTTACAGGTGAAGACCACTAACATCGTTTCCCTCTGTGTCTTTTCTAACCTTTTTTTTTTTCACTAGTTTTGAATTTAACTAGGGTCAGTGTCACTACTGAAATGATGCTTGGACCCTACAGAGGTTGCACAGGTAGTCCAGTTCCTCAAGGGTGGTACATCAATATGTGTCATTGCTGGAAGGTTTGTTGAGTCTCCCAGCGCAGTTTCAATAAGAGGAGAACAGGGCCGCAGAAGGTCCTTAACATATTCAGCACGACCAGTATCTGCTCATTCATGCAAGGAGGAAGAGCGCCCTGTGCTCACTGGCCAGTTCTGTGGAGCCCGACTGGCATTTGCCATAGAACACCAGAATTGGCAGGTCCACCACTGGTGCCCTGTGCTTTTCACAGATGAGAGAAGATTCGCCTTGAACACATGTGACAGATGTGAAAGGGCCCGGAGAGGCCGTGGAGAAAGTTATGCTGCCTGTAACATCGTGCAGCATGGTGGTGGGTCAGTGATGGTCCATATCAGCATACTGTAGCTCTCCAGCACCACCCCCCACCCCACCCCCATTGAGATCTGATGTCATTTTAAAGTGTTCCTTTAATTCTTTTGGCCAGTGTATTTATTAGTTTGTTATTTTGTCAAATTACATAATTATGACTATTGTATCACTGTCCAAATATTTAAACAGTCCCAGCATGCTCTGCTTTATGTCACAGTACTTTTAAGATGGTGTGCAACAGCTTTTATAGTCCATGTGATTAATAGATCAGATGATCAGACACATCAACAGCTAAGATTTACGTGAAGCTACTGAATATTATGCAGTGGGCTGCAGCCAGCTTTTTAGCTATGGCATCATTTTATACAACTGCAGCTGAGGTTACGCAAGTCACGACTGTGGTCACGACTGTGGTCACGGGAAGACTGAGTTGTCACTGTGACTGTAGTCATGGCTGCGCTTTGGACATGGGTATGATTAAAAGGCTCTGACACATTGGTTTCTGCAACAAACTGACATGACTTTGCTGGCTGCAGGTTCTGTACTCATGTGCTGCTGTCGCAGAAGCAGGACAGAGTAGTCGAGTACAGGTAGACATACTGTAGCATTAGAAAAACAGATTAGCTGATAAATGCAGCCAAAGCTTGTGCTATACACCGGCAGCTCCAACCAAAGGCTGTGCACAAATTATACACATGGAACAGCAGAACAGGTGCTTTTATTTTAACATAAACATGCCTTTTAGAAGCCCTACTGTACATACCTACACATTACAAAATAAATAAATAATATTCAGGTTAGATTACAGAGAAAAGATATTTAACACCCTGAGCGAGCTCAGCTGTGAAAAGCATGAAACATTTATCTCCTCGTCAACATGTAAATGGGAAATAAACCAGCAGGAACCTGCAGTCCATGAAGCTCCCATCATTAGCCTCTTATTTATTCAGTATTTACTTGGTAACAACAGTTAAGACTCCACAATTTTGATATCGACAGACAAAAATGTGACGTTTTTCAAGCAAAGTGTAAATCACTATCTGAGCTAAGATGAGTTTTTAATCTTTCTGCCATCATTACCATATCACTGTTTTTGAATTATTCTAGGCCTAAACTCACTCCCTACTGGGCATGAGCAATCTGGAAAATTTGTATTTACCGGCTGTTCTTCAGATGAGACATAACCCTTAAGATTTGTCATGCATGTTATTATTTGGTTTTTAACAATTCTAAACTCAAAGTAAAGTCTTTTTTTCCCCATATTATTTGTAATCTAACCTCAACTCAACATCACACTGCTGCAGTTTCAAGAGTGCACTGCCCATCTATTACAGGAAAGGCTTCGCGTGACGTGTTCAAGCACATATTCGTTCTGCTGGCAGATGATGTGACAAAGTCCCTCTCAGAAGAGCTGCATATTTGTCCACTTAATCTGCTCTTGTGTCAAATTGCAGCTACACTGCATGTGTGTGCAAAGCCCCATCTGTAGTAGATACTCCTACATATGACATACAAAACCAGCCCTAGCCAAACAATACCGCCTTTAAATCGTTTTCTCTCCTCTTGCATTCTGAAATACATAACCGTCACGACCCTTTTCCTCCCCTCTTCTTCAACCTGCAGTGCCATCAGCATTATAACTCCCGTCATCACACCTTCTCCCTCCCAGCTTCCGCTATGACTGGCAGAGTGACCTTGCGCCTACTCCAAGGGCAGCAGTCATCACACAGCTTCTGTCAAAGCCTGTAGGCTCAGTGCTACACCCATTATTCACAGTTCTATTCGCCTCCAATAACTGCAAACCCCCATAAAGCTGCCTATTTCAAATGGCAGTACTACAGTAATTCCACTCCAGAGTAAAGATCTTATTTTTACATGTTTTTGTGGGCGACAAGACTTATGCCGTAAAATGCGATCATTATATGAATACAATTAACCTTGGGAGAACCGATGCCATGGTGATTTTATGTTTATTTAATGTATTTAAACTAGCAATCAGGTTTTTCTCGTGTTATCTGATAGCTTATGCTGTGGAGAGACAGTCAGCACGCCGCCTAAATTTTGCACTCACAACTGTTGTTCTCCAACTGCCCATCCAGTTGGTTGTGTCTCATCCACCTCCACACAGTCTCGGTTCTGTTTTTCGAGCACAGGAGCCCCTTGTAGAGACCGTGGCTATACAAAGGGAGTTTAACTTACTCAAATTGAACTCACTTTTATCAAAGAAGTCATGGTTGAAAAACTGGCTGGCTGAATTGGCAGAATTAAAAACAATAATCTTATGACCTTAAATAAATATGAGGAATTAAATGACTCTTAATTCCAGCTAAACATAACACCGTGGCTGCAGCCAAAGCCAAGAAGGAAGGCTGAGAAGTAATGATGGCTGTGTAAGTTAATAGGCTTATCAACATCACCACCCCATCATTAAAGCAGAGTGTATCTGATTAAAATGATAATTATGTGTTCCATTTAAATTTTGTGTTGCTTAGATGTAATCTTGTGGCATGTAAGACCACTTCACCCTCATTCTTGCAAGTGTGACCCTGCCAGTGTTAAATAGTCTTGAGAGCAATTAAAGATAAAATAAAAGCACGCTTATAAATATTGTAAAAGTTCAACAAGTAGTCTTCAAAGCTTCAGTGCTTCCTTGTTTAGGATTATGTCGCTATACGAAGGCCTGCAGAACTTCGGAAGTTAAAATTTCTCCTGAAAGGTACTTGGATGAGTTACTTTGATTCACAGTGTAAGCTCTCTAGTTGATATATGATATAATGGTTAACACCTTCACCTTACATTTGAAAGATCTCCTGTTCAATTCCACAAAGAGATACAAACCCAGCCTCAAGCGGTCACTAACAAGTGTACTCCTAGTGCCAGTCCCAAGCTCGAATTAAATAAAGGGAGGGTTGTATCAGGCAGAGCATGCAGCATAAAATGTGTGCCAAATCAAACACATGGCTCCATCTGTTCTGTGGTGACCCCTTGGGACATAAGGGAGCAGCTGAAAGCACCTTCTTCTTCTTCTCTGCCTAATTTTTGTCGTCTGTCAGTGATCGCAACAGAAACTTTTGTTTTATGAGCACCACATCAAAGGGCTTCAACCATTCTGAAACTGAGAGTGAGAGCACAACACAAATACCAACGGCTTTGATAAGCGGCTTTGACTTTCTCACTATCATTTTGGCTTAGAGTGGAAGTTATACGCTGCACAGGCGAAAGACAGCCAGCTGTAAATCTACGAAAAGCTGCGCCTTTTAGCGCAAATCTCTTTTACGCCTTTTCAATTAAGTCAACAGGTAATGTGTCTTAATCCAATTAACAGCAGAAGAGGCTGGAATGAGGATAAAGGAAAATAAAATAAAATAAAATAAAATAACTAATGCTGCGGTCCCTGGATGTGTGGGATGACATGGGTGCTCAGCTCACATATATAAATAAATAATGACCTGATTGCCATTAGCACCAGGTCTGGTGGAAAAAAAAAGTCCAATTAAAATCCATTTATCAAGCTCTGTTAAAATGCTGTTTAAAGATCAGAATGAATACTGACAGTGACGCATAACCCAGTATTATACACCAGCTATTCAGGCATGGAGTGGTATAACAGGGGAAGTACTGTAGCAGAAACACTAATATATTTAAAGTCACTAGCTGATGCTCTGGGGTTTTAGCACAAGTTTTCAGTTCTGGTTCATGTGTACTAAAGCTACACTGTTCTTCATCCTTAAAATGTAATCAGGAACTACTTAATTAAGAACTGTGATTTCAGGCGGAAGCCCTTTCCTAGCCAGCCCACCACCAATCCTCTGCTGGAAGCTGCTTTAAAAAAAAACATTTTTTTAAAGTAATTTTGCCTGATTGCACTGATATTACTGTAAGCTAAGATAAGAACACATTTTTAAGTCTTCTGTTACACATGCCTAAATATTTTGTGAGTTCTGCAAGCTAAAATTTGAGAAAGTATTTAGTTAAAGTGAAATCACAGACATATTTTACAGTGGCTACCACAATAATGCAAGATGAGGCCGTCTGCATTACCTATCATGCAGTCCGATGGGCATCGTCTCCCCTCTGTGTACAGGGTGCTCCATACCCTCACCAAAACCACACCTCAAAAACAAAATATTTGTGTTAAAACTTTACTCCAAGAAACACACATTCAATTTTATTCAAGAATCTGCATCTTTAACATTGTACTAACATGGTAATGATTTAAAATCTAGATACTTTGGAAGGCCAGAATAAGAAAGCTTATCCAAACATGCGCAGAGCTTTTCGTAATCCCGTTTACCCCGTGTAGGCTCACACAAACCTTCAGTCACATGGCAATACACCTCTAAATGCATATTCGCCTTGACTGAGAAGGACCACACAAACACAAATCCCTCCTATAGTTTCACCTTAAAGTATACCAAACTTACATTAGCTACAACACATTATTACCTTGGAAAATACACGCTTAAACCACAGTTTAATACCTCAACCTTTCATTATATAAGTGTATTATGTAAGAGTAATTCGTAGTAGCATAGTTTGTGTGCATGGATATTACACTGGATTAGAAAGTCCAACGGAAACTGACAGCAGGGTGAATCCTCTGCTGAAATGTTACAGTTACATCACAACTTGTTGCTTTACACAGAAACTAGGCTAATTAAAGCTAAAAATATCTCCAGTGTATGATACTTGAGAGAACAATCTTCTTGGTCATTTGAAATTCAGTAGCATCATATTCACAATAAAAAGGGGGACAAACTCCCATCGCGACTCTTTCGAAGGCTTTGCAGTTAGCTCACAAGTTAAAGTTTGATTCACCAAAGTTTGCCTAACACTTTGATTCCTGCTATTCTGGCATTAATGTAGTGACAGCATTTAATTTGAGACTGACTTTTGCCACCACAGAGCTCTGTGTGAGATTCCGGAGAGTTTAGTTAGTCTCTCTAAAGCTCGAGGTGCGATATCGTGATGTATGGCAGAGAAACTAACGCTGACTTTATTCCTAGCAAAGGCTTTAGGCTCCTATCTTTAACCACGTCTGTCTCTATTAGCCGGACTATGGCAGCTGTTCAGTCTCAACAGGCAAGGCAACCAAATGGGAGCTTTGCTCATTATCTGGCCATGTTGACTCCACACTGTCTCTACACCTCCGGTGGGAACAGGCTAAAGCTAACCAGCTAGGCTAACCTTAACGTTAACATTTGCTAGCTTAAAATAAGATCAAATCATGACAGTCAGCTGTGTGGCTGTCGCGTTGTTTACTCTTAAGCACTCTTCATTGAGCGACATTAGCTTAACCAGTGACGGCGCAAACGGCGGTGGTCCTAAGTTAGTTGGTTTAGTTATTAGTTGGTATGGTTGGTTGGTTGATATGCCACCACCAACAGATGTCTCTGGCTAACTGACAACCTGGTATGTGTTGAGCTTAATATACTATACACAACATTTTAATTAATGCAGTCATCTTAAATATACTCTCGAAACTTTTAAAAAGCAGCTTCCATACCTTCCACAGCGATATATCGTTACCTAGCGTCCTTGTTTTCCTCCCAAGCCCTCAAATCCACTTATACCCCCTGAAGCCTCCTTCCTAGTTTTATCCAATGCTGTTATGGCTTACTAGGAGAACCGGAGTATCCACACTTTCCATTGGCGGAAGAGTATGGCAATCTTCTCTCATTGGCTTAAAACTTCCGTTACTAAATAATGGTTTTAAGAGAGCTTTTATTTGAAGCACATGTCTGGATTGTACTTTGCAAGGTAAACTACTGGCTTTCCATTAAAAAACAAAAACAAACGAAGAAGAAGAAGAAAGAAACATAATATTTATAGAGAAAATATAGCATGTTAGAAATGCAGTGACAGGTGACAAAGACGCACAGAAAGTACTGTAATAAAGTTATTTTTTAAAATTATTTTACAAAAGCAGAAGTCTGAATTTGGAGTTTGAACATTAGGGTAACTATAGCGGAAATTTCAAGATGAGGTAATGAGAAGCTAATGCTGTTCAAATCCGTCGTGGGATCATTAAAGTTCTATTCTATTCTATTCTAAATATAGAAGTTATTTGTTTTAACAGGAATAACAGGGGTGAGTGCGGCTGCTGTTTTATTACATTCCAGCTTACACAGCAAAAATGAAAGGAGTCTGACAAACAATTAAGAGAAGGCATACTTCCTTTATCCCAAAAGTTGGGAATTTCTTTCGTAACAGCAAGTCAAATTAAGTAGAAACAAAGCAAATATATAACAAAAATAGCTGGAGCAAGTGGAATCATGCATGTTCAATAAAATTAAATAGAACAACCAAACTGCGCTCCATGCAGGCCATTAAGACTCGGTTCTTTCCCACCAATCCATAGTACAGTGGAATAAAGTGTCTTAGTGGGTGTTCAGTGACAGCACAGGGCTGAAATAAAACCCTGAGAGAACAGATGATTTTTCCATGAGGTAAGAAAGATTTCCTGCTGTAGCATAGCTGAATCAGGCTGCCAGAGAAGGTTATTAGGAAGTTTGCAAGTTCTATTTGTAAAATGTACATTTTTTTTGATAGCCATAATAAAAACCACAGTATTGCCAGATAAGAGGTTCGCTCAGATTTCTTGTCACTACATTTGTTTAGAATATGTGAATATTTTCTATGTATTTTCTTCTATATAATATGTCCCATTTAAAATATTGCATATTTGCATTGAGTGGTTGAAAATTTGTACCTAATAAAGTGGCCGGTGAGTGCATACTTTTCAATCACTGTTCAGCACATGCATTACACCATTAAAACAGCTACAGTCTACAGTGAGAAAATGAGCAAAATAATGTATGCATTCATTAAAATGCACTGAGCCTCTTCAATAATCACCTTTCTGCAACCTCCACCTTTTTGTACTCTTGAATAATCCGTTAGATTGCAGCCTTATTATTAATCAGCTGATGCATTGATGTGGAACAAAGAGTGCTTTGATTGCATATGAAAACACTTCATTCAGTGATGATTTTTCTGAACTGTGGGCTGTTCTGCAGCACTCATTGTGCCCGTTACAGCGTGTGAGAAAGAACGAGTGGGACATACAGCTGCTAACTTATGTGCATGTTTTATCAGCTTAAATGAGTTGCACTCCAGTGGATTTACTGTGCACTACAATTTAATTACACTTTCTGGTATAGTTAAAGATATCCCTGCACTACAAAGAAAGCTTTGTAGTGCAGGGATGTTTGAAGGCTGTAGGCTGAATGTGGGATGTGGCAGCTTTAAGTACTTGGGCCTGGCATGGGAGATATTTGAACTCTGAGATAAATATGGCCTAAAATAATAAATTAATGTGAGTTTACTCAAGGGCATCTCCCTGTGGCCGTACTGCAGAAGGATTTCTGACATATAAACTTAGCACAAAAAGTAAGGAATGTGTGTTTGGTTGGTTGTTGTGCCTATGGCAGTTGCACTGTAGGGTCAAAGTAAACATGGAGAACACTGTGCTGATTGCTGCACTGATAGGTTAACAGCTTTTGATGGAGGCAGTATGATGGTGTGGGAAAAACAAACAAAACAAGGCTTGGCATCAGCAGTAAAATGTACTGATCAGTAGCCTTATATATTCTGGTCACATTTATCTATTATTGAGCCCTTATATAATAATGAATTATTAATAGTCATCTTATTAGAATGACCTAACCTGATGTCATTCTGTCAACTAATTGAAAAATGCAATGTTTCAAATAAGGATTCTTTCCTGTACTTACAGATTAGGGGTTTTATGAGGAGAAACAGAACACTCTTGGACTGTCGGGACATATTAGATATGGAAAGTCCTTTTTTGGACCAAGTCAGCTACACCTACTTGTACGTTTTATAATGCTCATAAAGGTCACAATGCAGGGAAAACCTCTCACTTGAAGGAACTGTGGGAAAAAGAACTTACAGTATCTGTAGCATTACTGATGATGAATGGAACGATGCTTAGTGAAACGTAAATCCCCGAGTGTTTGTAACAGAGTCAGAGCAACTCAGCATATGATTCTTCACAGGGCTCACATTTCGCCTTATCAAAGGCAAAAATTCAAATCCACTTCATCTGCTTCAGGTCTTGTATTAAAGTGAAACAAGAAAGGCAGGTCATTTGTGGGGGAAATGAACAAGGGTCAGTCTGTTAATTTAAATGATAATCCTTTAATAATTGATCCTCTTATCAGTGACAATGCATTTCTCACATTATAGTATTGTAATATGTAATTGCGATATACTTTTTTGTGTGTGTTTATAAATGCAACTAGGCCAGATTCACAGAAGGAAGAGGATGGCTACACAAGCTGAATCCATCCAGGCAGCCACATCCACCAACAGGCTGAACTGGAAGACCAACACAGAGGCTGTATATGAAAAGAGGAATGAATGGGCTCTATTTCTTGAGGAAGCTGAGATCTTTCAGTATGTTCACCAAAATCAGTTGGGGCAAACGTCGTGTACTTTCCTGTGGTCTGCTGGGGGAGCAGCATCAGAGCTCATGACATCAATAGACTAAATAAACTGGCGAGGAAGGCTGGCTCTAAAAATGGCTCAAAAACTGATAATCCTGATGACCCTCTGATTGATAGGCAGCACCTTCTCTAACACACTGATCTGATTATCTGCCAGATACTACTGCTACTAATATAATTCACAATAATTTCCCAAATATGGAATAAATAAACCTTTGGTCAAGCCCTTCTCATCTGATCATGCTATTGTTCAGTGAGCCTTGTAGAGTAATGCTTTAGAACTCTCAGCTGTCTCGCTCAACTTTTTACCAAACTGTTGCGATTCACATTCCAGTCCAGAAGATGGCAGCACCGCCCCTATAAGCTGTTCTACAGGTGTTCGCCCTTTAAAAAGAAGAAGAACAACCAAGAGGGTGCCTGTGCCCCTCCCTTGCTCCGTTAAGATGTGTATTTTGTGTAGCTAGTTTGTTTATGACGCGGTTTTCCGGCTGTCTTAGTTTGACAGCCGACGAAGTTTGTAATATTGTAAAAAAACAAAACAGAAAAAAACAGCAAAGCCCCGCATTTATGGCGTTTATCTCGATCGACACTGCTATGAGTGTAAGGAGATAGATTTGGCTAGTTAGCATCAAGTGCTGCTCAGTCGTACGACAGGATTACATTTGTTAGCTGTAGCGTAATGTTGGAGCCGACAGTTATTTGACGACTTCTGGGAAAGGTTTTTGAAGTAATACTGTTAATATCGAGGACGTTACGAGCGCACATGCAGCGTATTATTCACTTTAGTAATTAGCAGGTTTGGCTTGTACACAGCTGCCTGGCAACAAGGCTAGCTAGCGAGCTACGTTGACGTTAGCATGGCGTCAGATACGAGTGACACGGAGGAATTTTATGATGCTCCAGAGGACCCTAATTTTACTCCATCTCCACAAGTGTAAGAAAACACGTTTTGTCAATATTACATTTTGATAAGAGTGATAAATGAACGCGTTTTCAAGCTTGTTTTGATATGTCTTGTGAGTGTCTAGCCACCATAGTAATGACAGCTAACGTTAAGTTTGCAAAATGGCCATTTTATTCGTGAACAACATTCACTCAGCTGCTTCAACGCCAAGTCACGAGCAGTGTGTGAAAGCATTGCTCAGCCAGCTTTGTATTTGCATACTGAATATAAATGATATGTTGTGACACAATACTTGAGTTCAGCAGCTGTTCAGTGCTAGTACACAAACTACAGCAGGGATAGACGGGTATCAGATGGAAGCAGAAACCAGAATTCAAATTTACAGTTTTCATTCAAAACAGTTTGTTGTAATGATAGCACTCGATTTGCTGTTACTCTGTGCGAGAATGAGGCCAGCGTCAGCAACCCCCCCGGCAGTTTAAGAAATACAGGCATCTTTGGATCACTGTGTGACAGCTCGATTACAGGTCGAAGTCCATGACAGTTTTATAGGTGCATCTATGTTTACTTGTATTAAAGCAACACTTTTCATTTACAGGGTCAAGTAACCAATGTAACTAATAGTTTAAAGTGTCTGGTGTGTTTTTCTTTTTGTTTCATTGGTTCTGATAAAGTGATGAGTAAAAAGTAATATTTTGGATAGACGTTATCTAATTCAGATACATTACCGCAACTGCTTAGGTGATCACTAAAATAACAAGTTTGATTTCTGTGGATTTTTGCTTTTTTACAGCAATTTTGAATTGTACTTTTTTTTTTTTTTTTTTTTTTTTTTTTTTTTGTTTCTTCTTATTTTTTTTTTTTTTTTTCT